>JAGFPH010000841.1:95246-133328 GCA_018207615.1 Philaenus spumarius
AAAGAACAGACTAGAGAATCGATTCATTTCATTTCATTTGATTCGTTGAAGCCATCGTTCCCACAACTCACTCGTACAGCTGGTTTTACCAGTGATGTGCAAAACAATATGTTTCATTGACTCGAATCATTTGAATCAACTGACTCAATTAAAAGAACAGACTAGAGAATCGACTCGTTTCGTTTTAATGAAGTCATTACACATTACTTTGACGCCTTTCTTGCGTTTGCCTTTATGCTTATTTTTGTACATCACACCTTTAAAGCAAGTTCCAGTTGTTACTGGTTAGTTATTTGTTATTGTTGCTTGTAGTTACACATCTTTTTAAACAATGGTTTCAAGGAAAAGGATCTATTTGGATTTCATTTTCCAAAGTTGGAATTGGTGAGGATAAACGTAACTTTTGTTTAAATACTGTCTACCAGCAATCTAAGTAGACATTGTGTACTTATCTCATATAAATATTTAGGGTTAATTATGTAGATTCACGTATTTTAATTTCATTGACTAATCCTAGTAACTATTGCTTTTTATTCTATCAATACTTATTAAACTTAATTTATTAAAACACTAAAACACCAAAAAACCAATAACTAATACTATTTTTCAACAAAACATAAAATGACGGCTAACGCCCACTACATCATTTTTTTAACAATCCACAAATTACCTTTTTGGGACGCATTTAATGTTTATGTTTTACATCAGTGTTATTCGCCTTTTAGCAATTTACTCCACTACAGAACACAAGTTCTTTATGGTACGATTTTAAACAGGTTTTACATTATAATAGAAAAATAATTTTCTTCTTTTCAGATTAAAAAACAGTCAGCGTTGTATGTCTACTTTCAGTGAGGGAAAGCGACTGCTCTTAGAGATCTGTGACCGGAGTTCCTCAAGACCGATTCTTTGAAGCAATTGATGAACTTTTTAACCGTTCGAGATGGTTCAATAGACTAATAATAAGTTAGTTAATTTATTATACGCGGAAGTGCTTATTTTGAAACTTCACTAATTCAAATTCTGGTATGGAATATTTATCAGGCGCGTTTCTCTTGATTCCTGGTCATTATTTTTTTTAGGAGTATTTACTTTTTATAGTATTGACCTATATTCTCGCTGTATATACTGCTTGCTACGAAAATCCACGACAGGGTATTCTTATTTATTATAAAAGTTAAGTATAAAAGGTAAAGTAATTATTTTGTATTCCTTTAATCTTTTTTTTTCATTTTCATACAACCAACCATCAAGCACTGGAAGTGATGGTGAGATATTTCCCAACAATAAAACTGTTAACATTGATTACCAGGCAGTGGGCGGGTTATAATTTTATTAACTATGTTAACTTTTTTATAAACTCACAGTCCTTTCTAATATATTACGTTGTTTCGGCTATTTATCAGGCATTATCAAACCCAATATATTTTAATTCCGTCACAAAGCGACGCGTATTAACCAGTGCAAGATACAATTGTAAATTAGCTTTGATAATGCCTGACAAGTAGGCGAATCTACATACCAGAAAAAAAGATTGTGAGCAATCTATATATACTCAAGCGAAATACCACTCACTCACTCACTCACTGACTCACTCATCACGATTTCTCAAAAACTACAGAACGGATTGAAATGAAATTTGGTATGTAGCTTCCTCTAGGGCCATAGGTGCTCACTAAGAAAGGGTATGAAAAATTTCGAAATTTTAATAGGGGTTTGGGGGGATCAAAGTTACTAAAATCATAATTTCAGATCTTTTATTATTATGACAATTGTGCTTTTATTATTTAAGATCTATATATATAAAAGCCAAATACCACTCACTGACTGAACACTTAAAAAGAATACAATTACGTTAAAAAAACTGAAAAAACCAACCACCACGGGCAACGCCGTACGGGTCAGCTAGTAAGTTTATAAAAGAAGTTAACATAATTAGTAAAATTGTATTTTATTGTAAATGATAGGAGCAAATTATATATATCATAAATTTGTTTGTATTTATAAAGTTTATATATACACTGCTAACAATTTTATAAGACAAATTATTGTTATTTTTATGACTTTTGTAAAAGTTTGTTTTGTACGGCTGTCAGGCCTAAATAAAAACATTTTATATTTCTCGTTATTAGCTTTCATTTGATACCATTTCTTGTATGTTATTTACGTCTGAATTTAATCAATCACTAACTCTACATGCTTATTTTTCGAAAACTTACCACCTCTACTATTTAAAAACGGAAAGAGAATATACAAAATTTGACCTCGAGACAGCTACTCCAAGGATTAAAATGACTTGTTTTGTTTAGTCGGAACAGTTAACATAGCCGCCATTTTGGATAGTGTTGTCGTACCTTACTTACCTCGGTAGACCCAGCCACCATATTGAATTTCAACTTCCATAAGAGCAATGTTAAACGGGTAATAAGATTACTAGAGTAATAATGATCAGAAGATTATTCTGAATGTGTCATTTTAAGGTTATGGCAGTCTGAATGTGGATATCTTTTAGTTTTTAAAATTTGTTTTTTTAACCTAACTCAAAATCTAAGTTCGCGATTTTTTTCTTATTCAATAATTTCAAAAATGAAAAAAGATCACCACATTACGAATAAAAGTAATTTCAATAATTTTGGATAATTTATGACGGAAAAACCCACGTTATTGTGTAAGCATGTATGCGCCGAATTTGTGTTCCAACTCGAGTGTTTAGCCTGCACTCTGGTGATTATCACATCAACTTGTTGCTAGCGGAGGAATACTAGAAAAATAATATATCCGTTAATGTCAATGTGTGAGAGAAAGCTGTGTTTAATAACACATACTACCATACATTGTCACGCATACACAGTTCAGTACGTTTACAGTCAGAGTTACGTCTGTAACCCTCTATTTTCCGCCTTTATGAACCTACCCTATATTTGCTAGCGGAAGAATGAAAAACAAGCAACCTTAGTGCTAGTAGTGTACAGCTCTGCCACTTGGAGGGCTGCGGTCAATTCAGAAATATTTTTTCACTCCTGCCGAGCCTTTGTGTTGTTTCTGCTTCTACACTCGATTCCACGTTCACAGTGCAGTACAGATCTTACGGGAGAATAGACATGCTACTACCATTACAGCGAACATCACGTTTATCGTCGTGCGGGTTGCGTCAACTCTTCGAGCGTTGCATGGGAGTTGATGTTTTTTAGTTGGCTACTATCGCTAAGACTGTTGTATGGATAACATGGCTCTGTACTGCACGATGAACGTGGAATCGAGTGTAGTTGCAATATTATTATAGTTTCAGAGTCCTCAACACTTCTACTTCATAAAAACATCGATAGACAACAGCACAGTCGTGTCAACCCAAGTTGTGCAGGTTCAGCGATTGATAGTGTAAAAGTGTTCCTGTTTTTGGGGGAAAATAATTTCACGTCTGTTCGTTTTTTTAAAAAGTTTCTGTAATAAACGTAAGAGTTAAACTTTTACTGGAATTGTGAATTGATCAAACAATGGGCGTCAGTCGTGCATACGCCAATGTTTACACACTCTTTAGTATACACCCGATTCAACGTTCACCGTGCAGTACAGAGCGCCCATAAGTCATGTTATCCTTACGACATTCTCAGCGATAATAGCCAACTAAAAAACATCAACTCCCATGCTACGCTCGGTCAGTTGACGCAACCCGCATGACAATAAACGTCATGTTCGCTGTAATGGTAGTAGCATGTCTATTCTCCCGTAAGACCTGTACTGCACGGTTAACGTGGAATCGAGTGTAGATATTTCAACTTTAATAATAATAATAATAATAATAAAGCTTTATTATACAATGAAGATTACAATCATTTCTTTTTTAAGCTTATTAGACAATGTTTTTTTTTACCTTCTGTCGGTTAGAAGACCATTAAACCTTCTTACTTTACCACCTTTAGCTCTATGTGTTACATGCATAACGTTAACAATTTATTGCAAAACAACAAGAAATAATAATTATCCTAAGCCTGACATCCATACATAATTGCATACATACACTCGCACACGCACACACACACACACACTCAGAAAAAAAAATATATACTAAGACAAAAACTAAAAATGTATTACATATAAAAACTGAGCAAAGATTACCAACAATATAAACATTAAGCAAAAATTGCCAACAACAACACAAATATTAACAAATTATTGATTGAGGGGGAACAAAGACATGAAAACAAACACAAATTCACCACGTTAATAATTGAATTCGCGGATTAATTCCCATCTGTATTGCTAAGCCTGTTGTACGTACCGAACAAGATATTTCCAATTATCCTCGTTAATCTATTCAAGTAATTCCTCCCAACTCAACTCCAATTTCCCAAAATATTGTTTCCTAATTGTTCCCAAGATTGGACAAATCGCTAAAAAAAATGGAAACTATCTTCTTTAGCCTTCAAATTACAGAGCGAACAGTTGTCATTTACCGCCTCCACCCGAGGCCTGCAGTTCAAATACAGCAGCTCTGCTCTACATTTAATGGTGTCCTCCTGATTGCCAACAGTCCTGATTGCGTTTTGGGTTTACGAGGGGGAGAGGGTCGTCTGGGGGGTGAGGAGGGTTCCTCATTGCGAACACATTTTGAGAGGTCGGGGTTTTCAACCCATTCGTAGAATCCCAGGCCGTTAAGGGTCTGCTGTAGTGGCAGCCATCTTGGATTTTTATCCCATAAGAGCAATGTTAAATTTCAAACCATTTATTTCGTTTATTTTTTATCATAAAATTGTTTGCAAGGTCTCATTTTAAGCACAGTCACAATACGCATCCGTCTTGCAATTTACATTTTTTTAAATGCTTTTGATTTGTTATGTAATTGACATTTTGTAAGTACAAAGTTTGAATTTTTTTCCTAACACAATAAGAAATGAATAACGAAAAATAATTTGCAAGAAGGATCCGAAATTTTATAAAGAATATTCAGTTTTTTTTTCAACACTCAATTACAAAAGATAGACTTATATAGCTGGCCAAACGTAAGCTGGCACTTGGGTTTGGCGATTCAAGGTGGCAGACTTATGGCGAGGGGAGGGTGAAGGTGCCGGTAAAATACTTTTGGATGTGCCTGAGTCAATGTATTCCGAAAGTATTTACCTGCACCTCTAACATTCCCTTCTCTATAAGTTTGCCGCCTCGGCTCGCCAAGCCCAAGTGCCAGCTTACGTTTGGCCAGCTATAAAATGGTTTGAAATGAGGCAATGTCAGCGCAAGAAATTGCACTGTTTAGATAGGGATATAGTGAGAGGCGCTTGCGTTCCGGTGGATTTCTCGTTTACTGGAGCAGACCCTTAATATAAATTAACAGAATTTATTTTTTATTTTAATTATATAATGTAATAATAACGAAATATAATCATACTGTTATCGGCCAGAGTAGGTAAAAAGTAAACATACTGTGACTAAATACTATAGGTTTGAACCCTTTAGGTTTTTTTTAAATTTTAATTATATAATGTGATAATAATGAAATTTGGCTAATTTATTACGGAACCAAAGAGATTCAATGCTGCGGTCACCCGTTTATTATAGTCCTCAGGTCACCGATTTATACACACCCCACTCAATACAATAACCTATTGTTCGATTTGGCAACGTTGATAAAATTCCATTTTAATTACGCAGTTATATTGTAGTTTCTATTGTTCTTAATGGTACGTTGTTATAGTTTTTGTTATTAACGTTTTGTTACATTATTTTTTAATTTTTTATTTTGGGGGTACTTTTGGAATTAATATTGTTTAGTTTTTTTTTTTCCATTTTTACAGATTCCAAATATGTGTTCGCAGTCTGGACGACTCATGTTCAGGTGACCTCGGAATTTTTGAGGTGTTCGCAGTCTGGACGATTTTACCCTTGTTCGCGATCTGGACTGTTCGCAATCAAGACTCAACCCATTTAATTACATTTCGTACTATCCAAACACCCTTATCTAGATACGAGTTGTTATTCTAATTCAAAGATTTATAAATGCTAAATGATTCAAAGATTTATAAATTCAAAGATTCATTATCCCTAATTTTCATAGTCAAAAAATAGTGAAAAACACAATTTTAAAAATATGAATATTAAAGTTTATTTCAACGTTAATATTCATATTAATAAAATTGTGTTTTTCACTATTTTTTGACTGTATGCAAATTAGGAATAGTGTCTTATTAGTCCATAGTTTTTGTATTTTATGTTAGTTTCCGCCAATATACTTAAATGTTTGTGCAATAAGATTCATCAAATACACCTGTTGCTTCAGAACAAAACCAACACTCTCAGTGGATGTTTTAACAAAATGTCCTCGTCTGAAGATCCCGGACTCTTTGTCCGCAAGCCGTAGTTCTATGTAATAACAAAAATATACTATCAGAAAATTAATGTAAACCAAACGTAACCTACAAAACCTGTGCTCTCCATATTGTCTGTCTCTTTGTTAGGCTTTGCAGAGTTTGTTCATGCAACGGACGGGACGGAGCTATATAACAAGGTGATGTGGAAACAAAATGACTATTTCAGAAAATATTCGCCCAAAAAGCCGCCAAAGAACTCGCTTTCATTTACGATGTTTATCGTTAACATTTCAAGGTGTAGACAATGTTAGCAATTCACTTTTATTGCTCATAAACTAGTAATGACCTCAGATATCACGAATGACTAATAGCCGGAGACAATCGTAACCTATATACTCATTGCACCGGTATCGTAGTTTATAGAAATAAAATTAACAGGCGGTATGCGCCGAAACAAACGGTGCTGCAATTAAAGCAGCTGTAAGAACAGCTGATTACATTGTTGATGGTTCCAGGTCTCAGTGAACGCTGTAACGGTTCTTACCATCGTAGAGCATTTATGCTGAACAAGTCCTACTTTGATGCGAACTGCTGCAGAGTTTCAGGAACGATTTCACAAACACTGCTGCAATTAAAGCAGCTGTAAGAACAGCTGATTACATTGTTGATGGTTGCAAGGTCTCAGTGAACGCTGTAACGGTTCTTACCATCGTAGAGCATTTATGCTGAACAAGTCCTACTTTGATGCGAACTGCTGCAGAGTTTCAGGAACGATTTCACAAACAGTGCTGCAATTAAAGCAGCTGTAAGAACAGCTGATTACATTGTTGATGGTTGCCAGGTCTCAGTGAACGCTGTAACGGTTCTTACCATCGTAGAGCATTTATGCTGAACAAGTCCTACTTTGATGCGAACTGCTGCAGAGTTTCAGGAACGATTTAACAAACAGCCGCCTGTAAGTGCTGTTGACAAGTCCCGGTAGAGTGCGGTAGAGTGATTTGATTTATTAGCTTCATTCGGTCACAACAGCTGCAGTAGACATTTGAGTTGTCACATCACATGTACAACATACTAATGATAAAATAATACAATACAAATTAATGCACATATAATACTCGTAATGAAAATAAGACATACATAATAAGCAAACCGGTACTAACCTGACTAAAAACATCAGTACCCGGTACATCTCTGTTTGACGCGTTCACTGCTAAGGACGCACATGTGAGCTTGACACTGAACACTATGAGAAATGGCCGACGCACAGTGCATTACGAAACCCAGTATTAGGATTATTTAAAAACACAATGCATTGTGTGCTTCGCACGCCATTCTGCATATTGGGAGTATCTTCAACACACAAAGCATTTCGTGCTTCGCACGCCAACCCCCGTATTGGGAGTATCTTTAATACACAATGCATTGCGTGCTTCGCACGCCAACCCTAGGTATAATCCACCACATGGCTTTGAACCGGATACTTTTATGGTATTTCACGTTTTGATCGATTTTGAGGGAAATAAGCGAACTATAAGGTCGCGTAAAAAAACAAAATGTGCAGCATAACATCATACATTTATATTTGTAGAAAAACTCTAAAAAACATTTATTCTCGTAGGAAAAATCTAAAAAAATAGTTACTTCCGGTAAAAAAAACGTGCTTCCGGTTGTTGGAATTTTTTGGCATGTATATGATTTTTAATGACACCCCTAAACGTGTTCTGAGGACCATGATCGGTGCTCATTTACCAGTCCCGACCTTGGGTCTTACCATAAGGGCTACTGCAATAGCTCATTTTTTCTATGGAAATTCGCTAATAAGACATACATAACTAAATAAACTATTTCACATCAATCAGTAAACATAAAACAACCGTATAACCTATTTAAAGCCTAAGGTACTCCTCCACCGAGTAAAATGCCAGCTTTACAAGGAAAGGCCAAAGTTTATTTTTAAAGCCTTTATTGCTTGACACTTCCTTTATATTGTCCGGCAACCTGTTGTAGAATTTGAGACCAGAATAGCGTACCCTCTAGGTACGTACCGGGTATTGAAGCATAGCCGTCTCATGGAACATCCATGTTTGTTCTGTCCGACACCTATATACTGTAATTGCTTCTGTAAAAGAGCATACAGGACATTCAGGATGTGTATAAAGGGAAGATTAAAAAAATTTAGTGTCGTAAATAAATTTCTGCAAGATTGAATAACTTTTAAATTACACATTATTCTTATTTTTGTCTTTTGAATAGAAAAAATTTGTCCATACTCTACCGAGTTCCCCCAAAGAGCAACACCACATCTGACGTGGTATTTTACACATACGCAAAATATACTGTGTATAATTGTATCCGGACTGGAAATACGTGAAAGAGTACGTAGTGCAAAACAAGCTGAATTAAGTTTATTTGAAATAAACGTAATACTGTATGTGATTTCCAGTTTATGTTTTCATCAATCACCACTCCCAGAAATTTTGACAAGTCTGTACTTGGTTCTAAATAATTAATTTTCTTTTAACTGTTTCCAACTGAACTGCATTAACCGAGTTTTACTTTTAATCAGTTTTACCAAAAAACAATTTTCTCCCATGATCTGTGATAAAGTAACCGACTTTTCTAGGTTAATATTATTCTTCCCAAAAACCGTTAAATTGGTTCCATCAGCGAACAGGACAGTTTTTGCTACCCCAATTAAGGCAGGTCATTTATGTTGACCAAAAACAGTAAGAGGCCCAATATTTATCCCTGGGACACACCTCGAGAATTTATTTAACAAAAAGATCAGTGCAATCCGTAAGAGTCTGTATAGGTACTGTTTGCTTTCAACATGTTAAAAATGACCGCAACCAATCAGAGTTGTAGGCCGTACAAAAATCGTCACGAAGAATAAAAACCTCATCCACAGTCTACGATAAGAAACCTTCACCGGACGGACAGCTTTGTGAAAATGAATATGATATATCGATCCAACCAGTTAATTAACAGCGATAACCACGCTGGAAATACATTTTACATTTGACCAGTGAAAGATGATGAATTCTCCCAAACGTAGTTCTACTGTACTTTTATTTTTAAAGGGGTCTCTTAAGGCTCGGCTCCCTACATTCAAAACGGCGAAGTTGGGTACCAATTTCAATGTTAAATAACCAAAACATACTTTCATTATTAAGCATATTTTTGTGTTGTTTTTGTCAAAAAACGAAAGCTGTATTTTTTTTCTTAAAGTAAAATAGATTGTGGGTGTTGATTGCTACGGTTGTTTGCAATATCTCCATTTGCAACTGAGTAAAACATTTATAAAGTTTACTATTTATATCATACCTTTATGAAAACAATAAAACGGGTTTTGAAAATATATTCAGCAATCAACATCCGCTTATGGCAGTACTTAACTTCCACGAATTAACGGGAAAAAATTACTTATTCTGTAGCATTGCTCTTATGGGAATAAGATTCAATATGGCGGACAGGGTAGCGCCCCCTTAACACGTTCACTGCTAAGGACGCACATGTGAGCTTGACACTGAACACTATGACAAGCGGCCGACGCACAGTGCATTATCCCATATTGCGAGTATATTCAATACACAATCCATTGCGTACTTTGCACGCCAACCTCCGTATTGGGAGTATTTTCAATACACAGAGCATTGCGTGATTCGCACGACAATTTTAAGCCTTAAATCACTTGTGCGTCCAAATTAAAATATTAGTGATTATTACGTAGAGAGGTTCAAAAATAAAAAATAAAGTAATTTCTACTCATTTAGGCTATAAATATAAAAATAAAAGGTCAGCTCCTAGCATAGGAAATACGAAATTTGAGTAGCAGTGAACGTGTTAACACTCCAAGGATGGGTTGACCATAAAATATTTCGAAAAAGTCAGACAAAGAGTCTGGGCACTTTTTCTTTTTTACAAAACCCAGTAAAAAATAATAGGCTACAGTATTGAAGAATATAATTTACCTTATATATTACCTCAATATTTAGTCGTAAATTATACAACTTTTGGGAAATTAAATACTAATTGAAGCAGCTAGAAGGTCAGGTACAAGCGTAAAGGGGTCAAACAGTCCAGCTGTCGATCAGAAAATGCCCAGACTCATTGTCCGCCTTTACGAAATATTATGTGGTTGATCCTTCCTTGCAGTGTACCCGGACTCTCTTTAAAAGAAATAAACGGTATCAGTTAACTGACACAAACTTTCTCCCAACTTACTGTAGTCAAAATAATATTGTTTTCAATCATTTTATTTATTACTTTTTAGAACAAAACAAAAAAATAATATTCTACCTACGTCAATCGTATAAAAAAATTATTGTCCTAGGCGGGATTCGATCGCGCGACCTTTGAATTACTATGGCCGTGATCGCTACCATGGTGCTACCCCGTGCGGCCGCCTCCGCGAAGCTAGATTGACAACATAAACTTGTTTATTTTTAAACATTTCCCCATAATTATAAAACGCCGAAGTTTTGATAAAAGCGGGTGGTGTCATTTTGTTTGGCATCTTAAGCACTATAAATACTGAAAATTTGATCAAAATCGATAGAGCCGTTTTTGAGAAATTTGAATTTTTGTCGTTTTTTATGGGTTTTTAGGGGTAAATTACCCTTAAAAATTAAAAATTCCAAAACATGAAAAAAAAACGCCTGGAGATATTAGGGTTTAGTACCTACATACCAAATTTCATGAAAATCGGACCAATAGTGTCATCTCTGGTCGTGTATACATACTGACAGACTGACACCACTCTAAAAACACTTTTTTGGGTTCAGGGAGCACAAAAACAAAAAAATTCCATTAAAAATATTTTTGGGTTCAGGGAGCACCAACACAGATAATTGCACTAAACCATTTTTTGGGGTTCTGGGAGCACCAAAACAGATAATTCAATTGAAAATTCAAATTCGAACATTTTTACGAAAACAATACTTTCTCCATATTACTACGTATAGGGTGGAGAAAGTAAAAACAGTAGAAACTTGAACTGGTCAAATGTATGACGTATTTGCAGCGTGGTTAATTAGTTGGTTAGTTTGATATATTAAGGTACATAATTCTGGTACATTATGCACGTCAACATACTCTGTCCGTCAAGACATAGACAAGACCGTTGGACGTTACGATCTGTGATTTAATGTTAAGGATGTAAGTGCTGCGGTCTAGTGGTTCGGAACCGAAACTCAGGTCCCGTGTCCATTCTGTGCTTTACCAACGGTCATTCCCACACTGTGCACTGCTTTCTGAATACATGAATAAGTTCAACAGATTTACACTAATTAATATACGTCCATGTCCGGTCTCTGTAATTGTCCAATTACCATTTTAATGGAAGCTTTGTTTTATAACAAATCAAAAGTCGTGAATACAACGTTAATAATCCGAACATCAATCATTTATTGTAACTTTTTTTAAATAGATAAAGGGTCTCTCTGAAGGTAACGTTAATAAAGAGAATGAATGAATTCTTGCCTTCCACTTACAGTCCAGTCAAAACGGAAATACAGTCATATAAGTATACAAAGACTTGAACGCGCGGGTATTGCGTCTACTAGTTTCTTATAAAGTAATTTGAAATCTTCGGACATCATATAAGTATACAAAGACTTGAACGCGCGGGTATGGTGTCTCCTAGTTTCTTATAAAGTAATTTGAAATCTTCGGACATCATATTAGTATACAACAAAGACTTTAACGCGCGGGTATGGCGTCTCCTAGTTTCTTTTAAAGTAACTTAAATGGCGGGTATAATCATATCTTCTCGCTTGGGTAATATTCACCCACATAAACGCCATTTCCCACGCGTTCATTGATAAAGCGTACAAAGTTACGGGTTCATTCGACACATTATCTGTAACTACTTTGAATAATTGATAAAGTCATTTCCTGTAATGCAAGCAACACGATTGACGGTGTAAATTCGACAATGCAGTAATCATGTGAACATTTTCGTACACACAATTACTAATATTGTACTAATATCTTGGCGAACTTTTAACTTAGAATACGAAATGACACCAGCTACTTACTACCAACCTAAGAATTCTGTTATACTTTGGTAAATTTGCACGAGATAGTAACGGTAGCTACACTGGGGTGGTAATCCTTTGTTCAGAACTGTAGATTATATTATGTTGAAGAAGGTGGTTTATTCAGTGTTCAAGCGTATTATAAACTTAATTCGCGTGGTAATATAGTAATGATATTGTTATTATATACGGGTATAAATATATTAAATTTGAGGAATTATTTTCATTATCTTGTAGGCCAAACAATGGTTTAATTTAAGTTAGGCTAGGTTACTTTTATATGCATTTTATTTAAAGTGAATTTTATATATTATTAAGTAGATGTTGTCCACGTGCAATGACGGCCGGAAATACCTTAAAGCAAACGTGTTTTGCACTTTCGAACCCTTTAAAACCTACCGTTAAAAAGCAACAGCTATTTAAGTCGGTAAACCAAAAGTTTAAGAAAAACCCACACTTTTTATATTATAACTCTTAAATTATGCAACCTACAGAATCGACTCGGTGGCCATTTGAAAGAACTCGGCGAGTTGAATCCAATGAGTATCTCAAATTGAATACAGGTGCTGCCAGTCTAAAGTTATAAGCAGAAACGTGCTAAAAATATTCGTCTTTGGTCACTAATGACGTCACAACTTTGGAACGAGTGGACTTTTTAAATGTAGCACATTTATCACTAGGGGCTCTGACCCTGCGTTGGCATATTGTGATGCCATTGCAAAATCCCTAATTTTGTCCATAATTTTTAAATTTTTTCAATTTTTTAATAGGATTTTTACGGAAATTATGTTTGATTAGGACAGAGGCACTTGGATCTAAGTTGGGTGGTGGGGGTGGTAGATGTGGCCTGTACATAATGTAAGACAGAGATCGAAATACAGACGCAAATTACCCAATATTTGTCCACAAAATCCCTAATTTTGTCCACAATTCCTACATTTTTCAACAGTAATTTTAAATATTTTCAGAATAAAAACAGCTTAATATATTCTCTGAAAATTCATCTACGTGTTAATGAAAGTTTCGTCAAAATCGGTTCAGCCATTCCGGAGATTATCCCGGCCAAACAAACAGACAGACAGACTGACAACAAATTTATAAATGTGCGTTTAGGTGTTGGGAATGTGTGAATAACCATATGATCTTAGAAAAAAGCTTATATTTGTACTTTCTCCCTCCCATACGTAGTATATGGAGAAAGTATTGTTTTCGTCCAAATTTTCGAATTTGAATTTTTAGTGAGTTTTGGTGCTCTTTGAACCCTAAAAAATTGTTTAGTGGAATTATCTGTGTTGGTGCTCCCTGAACCTAAAAATATTTTATGTGGAATTGTTTACTTTGGTGCTCCCTGAACCCAAAACGTGTTTTTTTGGTGACGTCTGGCCGTGTGTCAGTATGTATACACGACCAGAGAGGACACTATTGGTCCGATTTTCATGAAATTTGGTATGTAGATACTAAACCCTAATATCTCCAGGCGTTTTTTTCATTTTTTGGAATTTTTAATTTTTAAGGGTAATTTACCCCTAAAAACCCATAAAAAACGTCAAAAATGCAAATTTCTCAAAAACGGCTCTAACGATTTTGATCAAATTTTCAGTATTTATAGTGCTTAAGATGCCAAACAAAATGACACCACCCGCTTTTATCAAAACTTCGGCGTTTTATAATTATGGGGAAATGTTTAAAAATAAACAAGTTTATGTTGTCAATCTAGCATCGCGGCGGCGGCCGCACTTGGTAGCACCATGGTAGCGATCACAGCCAGTAATTCAAAGGTCGCGTAATCGAATCCTGCCTTGGACAATAATTTTTTTATACGATTGACGTAGGTAGAATATTATTTTTTTGTTTTGTTCTAAAAAGTAATAAATAAAATGATTGAAAACAATATTATTTTGACTACAGTAAGTTGGGAGAAAGTTTGTGTCAGTTAACTGATACCGTTTATTCCTATGGAAATAAACACACAGTGTTCGTGTGTCTGTGTGTCTGTTAGGATATGTACAGAGCAAGAGACCATACCAACGGTCCGATTTTGATGAAATTTGGTATGTAGGTGTACTTCTGGAATATCTTCAGGCGTTTTTTTTCCATTTTTTCAAATTTTTGATTTTTAAGGGGATTTACCCCCCAAAAATGGCCAAAAAACGAGAAAAATCTAAATTTCTCAAAAACGGCTCCAACGATTTTGATCAAATTTGGCTTATTTGTAGCCCTTAATTGTACGCTACTATATGCAAAAAACCGCATCTTTCTACAAATTCTCATTTAGGTAGTAATAATAATAATAATAAATGGTTTTTGTGGGTTTTAGGCCAAAAGGGGGTTGTTTTTCAAAAAAATTCAAAACCTTTTTCGTTCATCTATACATGCCTAATTGACTAGTTTGGTGCAAATTTGTTCGAAATCGATCGAATAGTTTTAATTATAATGATAATATTATATTATAATGTGGATGTGTGTTACATGCATCTAATATTTTCCATTATATGTCCTACTTTTGCAATTCTAAATAACCACCTCCTATGCTACTCTTGGGAAGGTATACAGTTTCAACTGGGAGAAAGTATGTGGCAGTTATCTGGTTCCGTTTATTAAATTACAGACAGACGCTTCAATTGTATTTATATATAGCCTATAATAGACGAATGTTTGTTTCTTTGTCCTCTACAGACTCAAAAACTATTCGACCGATTTCACTAAAAATTGCACAATTTATCCACATCATTGCCAGGAGTGTTTAGGCATTTACGACTACTGCAGTCTAAAGGGTTGAAATGGGGTTGATACCCCTATACATTAAATATAAATTAAACTAACTTCCTACAAGCTAAAATTATGTAGTATTATTTTTAAGTTATATACAAAACTATTTGCCATTTGATTTTACACTTAAAATTAAATAGTTATCCATACACTTACTTTTTCTATATTCTGAAAACTACTCAACTAATTTCACTAAAATTACACAATTTACACATATTAGTACCAGGATTTTTAGAGAATATGGTCACTACAAACAAATGCATTTAAATGGGATAAATACAAATCCCATTTGTATGGTACCTCCTCTATACAATAAAAATAAATTGCACTAACATACTATAAAGCTAAAATTATTTAATATTATTCTTAGTTAATATAAAAAAACATTTGCAAGTCGAAAGGGTGAAATGGGAAACTACCTTTAAATTTAAACTAATCAATAGCGATGCATTGCCGGGTTCACTATTTAATGATAATAATTGCATCCATTTAGATAATTTAATTGTTCAGGGGAAGAATCACTTGAAAAATACATAAAACATTAATTCAATATTAGCTGATAAAATGCGTTCTTTATACATGGGAAGATACCTTTTGAATGTTTCAAAAGTCTGTTCTGCTCCGAGCCCTTCCTTCTAATGTCACGTGTAAATCATCGCAAATGTATCCCCACTGCAGAAAGTGTTTCACTCGAGTGCGTATAGGTGGCAGCACCTTCCTTGCGCGGCGGTTACATCAAACTGAACTAGCAAATAATTTTGCAATTTGAAGAAAAGATTACGAGTGAGATTCAAGAAAATAGATTTAACGATGTAATGATATAAGCTAGTCTCACAAAAAAACATACGTATTGTGACACATAATTTTGTTTGTCCTTAAATCACAGACATTTTGATACGAATCAAAGTAAGGTACGACAACACTATCCAAAATGGCGACCGAAAAACTTTCTTTTTTTTTTCAAAATCATTAAATATTTTAATAGTTTAAAATAGAAAGTGATCTAGTCTTAAAAGAAGTAGAAGAGGGACTTTGAAATGTATTTCGATTAATAGTTCCCACTTTCACAAGAGTTCAACACCAACCCCCTCCACCTCCAAGGAGGAAAATGACTTGTTTTGTTTAGTCAGAACAGTTAACATAGCCGCCATTTTGGATAGTGTTGTCGTACCTTACTTACCTCGGTAGACCCAGCCACCATCTTGTATTTTAATTCCCATAAGAACAATGTTAAACGGGTAATAAGATTACTAGAGTAATAATGATCAGAAAATTATTCTGAATGTGTCATTTTAAATTTATGGCAGTCTGAATGTGAATATCTTTTAGTTTTTAAAATTTGTTTTTTTAACCTAACTCAAAATCTAAGTTCGCGATTTTTGTCTTATTCAATAATTTCAAAAATGAAAAAAGATCATCACATTACGAATAAAAGTAATTTCAAAAATTTTGGATAATTTATGACGGAAAAACAACGTTATTGTGGAAGCATGTACGCGCCGAATTTGTGTTCCTACTCGAGTGTTTAGCCTGCACTCTGGTGGTTATCACATCAACTTGTTGTTCGCGGAGGAATACTAGAAAAATAATATATCCGTTAATGTTCAATGTGTGAGAGAAAGCTGTGTTTAATAACACATACTACCATACATTGTCACGTATGCACATTTCAGTACCTTTACAGTCAGAGTTACGTCTGTAACCCTCTATTTCCCCCCCTTATGAAACTGCCTTATATTTGCTAGCGGAAGAATGAAAAACTAGCAAACTCAGTAGTAGTGTACAGCTCTGCCACTTGGAGTGCTGTGGTTAACTAAGAAATATTTTTTCACTCCTGCCGAGCCTTAATATGTTTGTTATTTGAAGACAACAAAAAATGATGTTGTTACAAACCCCATGTTAACATTTAAAATATTTGAGTCCCCCCCCCCCGCAGAACTCCTATGGGGAGGGAGGGGGTCTTGAAAGTTTTTAAAATTACGTAGTTACTAATCATCGAAATTCATTCCCAAATTTTCATCTTTCTACTTTCAGTTACAGGAGAGGTCCGATAATTTTGGAACACCTGGTAGGCTATATACGTACATACTTTTACTTCAAAATAAATATATTTTGCTATTATTTGCATAAAAACATACAGTTGTATAAGAGAACCAAAAGCCTAAACTACTGATGTTGTAAAAACAAAACTATTAGTTTTTTAAATTCGCAAAATCACGAATTACAAAACCTTTGTATTTTGTTTTTTTTTTTAATATGAACAAATTATCAAAACGGTCTAAATATTTGCACACATACTAAGAAAAGTATATTTAAAAAATAAAAATAACTGGAGTTGTAAATCTGTCAGTTGTAGCTCATGTATCACTGAGGATGACGACTTTGTCGTTGAAACGCGTTTGATAATTAAACTTATGTGAGTGAGAATAATGTTATTTTTATTTTTTAATATAAATTCCTTCTCACGAGTCGAGCTCAAAGTGTATTTTATAATAACAAAAGTATGTAAAGTACAAAAAAAAAATTAAACAGCTCTATATTCTCATGTGTATTAAAGGTGTATTGTTTAAGGGTAGTTACCCCCATTTTAATCCACTATTGTAGTAATAGAAATAATTTGTATTTCATTGGTTTTCTTTTGTAGTAATCAATCAGAGAAACAAATTTGGTATCTATCCGTCAAACAGTCTGGGTGTGTACAGTGAACACACATACAAATACACCAATACAGACTTTCTTCTGTAGACAGAGTGTCCCAGCTTCAACTGTTCAAAACTTTACGGGGTTATTTGTCAACTAAAAACAAGCAAATATAACATGTGTTCTGTCTGTCCGTCTGTAAGTGATTTTTACAAATACCCTAATATCTCAGAA
Source organism: Philaenus spumarius (assembly GCA_018207615.1). NCBI lineage: Eukaryota > Metazoa > Arthropoda > Insecta > Hemiptera > Aphrophoridae > Philaenus > Philaenus spumarius. Next base: position 113,230 of record JAGFPH010000841.1, read on the forward strand.
ACGGTGAAAGATATAATCCTGAAACTAGGTATAAATGTTCCTCGAAATAAAGTACATTTTACTTTAAAACATTGTTTTTCTGCAACAAACCTTTTCAAAATGGCGGCAGTTGAAAATTTTCAATGTTAAATATCTAGAAAACTATAAATTTTACAAAAAAAAACTGTAAAGACACAAAATCTTTAGACTATTTTAAAACAAATCCAACGATATAGTTTTAAATAATTGAATCATAAATAACAGAGAAAACTCTAGTGTTCGAATGTAGGGCTTTGTATTACTATTTCGTAAATATGACCACCATCAGCAACCGGATAGCATTACGTTCGACCACAAAATCTGAGTTTTCTCCTTTATTTATGACTCAATTATTAAAAACGATATATCGTGGGATATTTATTAAAATAGTCAAACAATTTGGAGACAAATTGTTTTTCCTTCCGACATCTTGAAGGAAAACACATTTGTAAAGTAAGTGTACCCTATTTAGATCAATATTCATACCCAGTTTCACGATTATAACTTAAGGGTCTGCTGTATTGGCGGCCATCTTGGATTTTTATCCCATAAGAGCAATGTTAAATTTCAAACCATTTATTTCGTTTACTTTTCATCATAAAATTGTTAGCAAGGTCTCATTTTAAGCACAGTCACAATACGCATCCGTTTTGCAATTTACATTTTTTTAAATGCTTTTTGATTTGTTATGTAATTGACATTTTGTAAGTACAAAGTTTGAATTTTTTTCTTAACACAATAAACAATTAATAATAAAAAGTAATATGCAAACCGGATCCGAAATTTTATAAAGAATTTCAGTTTTTTTCAGCATTTAATTACAAAAGATGGATTTATAAAATGGTTTGAGGCAATGTCAAAGCGCTCAGCTGCAAGAAATTGCACTGTTTAGATAAGGTTATAGAGAGAAGCGCTTGCGTTTCCGGTTGCTTTCTTATTTACTAGAGCTATGCGGCCGCCACCCGGCCGAGAGCTTAGTAACCTGCTCTACTCTCACTATTTTAGTTTAACTTCTATAAATTTATATAAAGTGGTATTAACCTATTACATTTTTAAATATAAAATCATTATTTTATTTTAATGCTATCAAGTTTGGATTGGAGGAGGGGGTATCTTGTTATCGTGTCAGGATTCGGAAAATTTAAGATCAAAGCGTGCCGCCAACTGTTATTCACCATTTCTACTAAGTTTGGGTTGGGGGAGGGGGGGGTGTATTGTTAGTGTGTGAAATTTCGGATATCAACGTAAACCCAGCTAAACGAATCAGTTGTTTGGTGAGTGTTCCAGTGTTATCATTATTGTTTTTTTTTTTTTGTGGTTTACATTGTTTAGTGACAATCCATCCCCTTTTCAAAAGAAGACATTTTCTCTTTGTTTAATCTGAAGGTACCTGAAAAATTTATTTAACTATATTTCGATCGAAATACTATTATTCTTCCTCTATTTTTTTAAATTGATTGGATTTTTGTGTTGAATAATGATAATTATCGTTAAAATGGATAATCCTGATTTCTTTTGTATTCTATGTAACGAAAATTTTGAAGAAGATACAGTAGTGGTTACAAAATGTATAAAATTAATAACCGAAGCTAGTTTAAGAAGACGGGATGGGCTGCATGAAAGAATTGAAGGGAAAACAACAGTTCTTGTACACAGAGGCCTGAGGCCAACAAGTTTACAGCCGCAACCTCATCATAAGAAAGACTCGATGAATCAATTCACTCAACTTTAAGAACTTTTCTACGGAATATTTGAAAGAAGTTTCCTTTTAAAACCAATTGCTTCGTTTGTGAAAAAAGCGCAGTAATTAATTTAAAGTGAGCTGTGCATCGTAGGAAGGAAATTCGCCTTGTAGCAAGAATAGAAATACAATAAAATTTACTTAAAATATTTGATGAGCGAAATGATGAATGGGAGGAAAGAGTAAGGAGTGTTATGTTAAGAGTTACCTTAGGCACGTTACCATAAACAATGTAGTACCTAACGCAATAAAAAATGTATAATGAAAAATAATTTGCAAGCCGGATCCGAAATTGTAATAAAGAATATTCAGTTTTTTTTTTCAACACTCAATTACAAAAGATAGACTTATAAAATGGTTTGAAATGAGGCAATGTCAAAGCGTTCAGCTGCAAGAAATTGCACTGTTTAGATAGGGATACAGCGAGAAGTGGTTGCGTTTCCGGTTGCTTTCTCGTTTACTGGAGCAGACACTTCTGAATATTCTTTATAAAGTTTCGGATCAGGCTTGCAAATTATTTTTCATAACTAATTTTTTATTGTGTTAGGAAAAATATTCAAACTTTGTACTTACAAAATGTCAATTACATAACAAATCAAAAGCATTTAAAAAAATGTAAATTGCAAGACGGATGCGTATTGTGACTGTGCTTAAAATGAGACCTTGCAAACAATTTTATGATAAAAAGTTAACGGAATAAATGGTTTGAAATTTAACATTGCTCTTGTGGGATAAAAATCCAAGGTGGCCGCCACTACAGCAGACCCTTAAAGGTCAGTTTCTTGTTTTACACGGGTGTGTTTAGGGCATATAAAATGTGAAGAAGCACCAACAACTATGTAGGATAGTAAATACGTGAATTATAGGAAATTAAACAGACCACTTTCAGAAAGATGTTTGCAGAATATCGACTTGAAATAATACTCTATAAGAAATTAAATTAAAAACAAAATGTATATAGTAATATTAAAACAATACAAAATTGAGCAGCAAATTGCTATAAATCTAGAAGTAAACTATTACTACAAAATAATGTTACGTCAGGTTTTGAAAACGGACTCGCAGACGGATCTGCGGGTAAAATAAAATAAAATCGTTTCGAGGACGTTGGGAGAGGCTATGTGCACATTTGAATACGGCGCCCAATAAGGAGTCTGCGCAAAGCGTTCGAACGCTCCTATTGGTCGACAAGGCTACGGTGGGGCGCCGCAGAGTCAGTTTGAATCGATATCTCGGGAGTGGGGACGCATTCGAAAACCGTAGCCGAAATACTCGTCGTAACGATTCAAACAGTTTGAAACCTTCGGCGTGAGTACATGCGGAGAAGTTCGGTTCAGGAAAACCGTTAGAAAAACGCGGCATTCGTAGTCAGCAGTGCAGTGAGTGTGTTTAACAGGACATGTCAGTAGGTGAAATGTGCGTTCTAATTCCCAACACGACCAGTCGTACGTACGTCGAGAAGTTCAATCAGCTCGGACGTCGATCGGTGGTACCGAGGTGTCTGTTCGGTCCGCCGGACCCGGAGGATACCGAGAGGATGTTCCAAGAGCACATGAAATACAACAGGGAAAGGATGCTGAAGAAATACAACGTGGATATTTTGGAAAACGGCCCCCAGAAAGGCACCCAGCTACTGTTGGTGCTCATGAAACACGAATCTAAAAGATTGAACGAACTACGGGACCAGGAAGAAGAGATCCGAGTGAAACCGGTGCCTGCGGAATCGAGGATACCTTCGGAAACAATTTTGGAATCGAGATTGCCCTCGCAGAGCCCGAGTTCGTCGTCGGAAATCGAAGAGAGTCCGAGTTTTGAAGACAACTTTAGGCCTATCCGTAGTCATATTTCTACTTTGACACCGAATTCGGAAAAGTCTACAAAACCTTCCAGACATCATCCTTATAGGCAGTCGCAATTAACAGGTAACGATTTAAAACATTGTAGCTTAAGTATTTTGTCTGAAATTATTATAAATTTAAATTCACAAAAATATTAAAATATTTTTAAACCATTCAAAGATTTAGGTAGCTAGGCTATAAAACACAAAATTTTAATTTTCACTTTCAGGTTATGTTGTTTTTATAGTGTAACTTAAAACATTTTCTTCATGTTTTTTTTTAATCACTAAGAGATAATGATTCAAAATAAACAAATTGAAAATTTTCACTTTTAGGTTATGTTTTTACAGTAGGCCTACAGCTTAAAACGTTTTCTTTGTGGGGTTTCTTTTTTTGGCTATTTAAAAGTCAACACTCAAACTAAACTAAGAATTATTGGTCAATTTCGATAAGAAATTTATCAAATACTAGTGGATCTGGCAATGCTTCGCTATTGCTTGATTTAATTTTAAGGGTGGTTAATGTGGTTATCCTATTTCATCCCTTCCGACTTAAGTAATTGAATTCCAAATGTTGTTTTATATTACGTAATTAAGAATAATATTAAATCATTTTAGATTTATATAGTTTGTACGAATTTAGTAAAATTTATTGTTATTGTATAGGGGTAGCTACCCAGGCATTTAAATCTTTTTGTTTGTAGTGACCATATTCTCAAAAAAAAAAAAACCTGGTAGGCCTACTAATATTTGTAAATTGTAAATTTTTTTAGTAGTTTTTGACAATATAGAAAAACTAAGTGGATATTTAATTTTAAGGGTACTTATTCCGTTTCATCCCTTTGACTTACGTAAGTAATCAAATTACAAATATTTTTGTAAATCCCTTAAAAATAATACTACATATTACATAATTTTAGCTTTATGGCTTGTAGGAAGTTAGTTTAATTTGTATTTATTGTATAGGGGTAGCAACCCCATTTCAACCCCTTCCAATTGTGAATCTAAACCATCCAGGGATCCACTCAAAATCACACTCAAAATTGGTCCAGTCGTTTAGGAGGAGTTCAGTGACACACATTTACAGAAGAATTATATATATATAGACCTATATATAAATATAGAAACTAGCCTATCTATCAATATTATTTTATTAAACATTAAGTTACATTTATAAAATAATACTCCTTTTATTGATAGTATATCATTATATTAATAAGTAAAAGTCGAAAATTCGAGTACCGTTTTTAGTATTTATTGTAAAAGGGGAGAAGTGAAAATTGTATCATTCGAAAGGTACTGTGCCATAGATGTGCAGAAAACAAAAGGCCTGCCCTGCAGGTAGAATAAACTAAACCTAACCTAAAATTGTGTTGCTAAGCTGGTTATCCGAATCAGTTTTATCTGTTGGTTGATATGGAATTTATATAAAAACGTATTTTTGTAGGTCATGGCAAAACACTTGCGTTGTTCCCGCTTCTTTCGAGTTGAATCATCGCTTTTCTTTATTTATTATTGTTAAATGATTCTACCGTTTAGTACTGTAGTTGAACTGTTTCCTCCTAAGTAATTTCATACGTTTACTAAATGTGTACCATTAATTCCATCAAGCTTCCTCTTTGCCCTTCCCCACTCTTTTCCTCTTAGCGATAAGCTACAAATTAAGAATTTGCATAAAAATAAATTCCAATTAATTATGTGAATAAGAAAAAAATCTGAGTCCACGTTGGCGATTGGAAATTTAATTCTTTTTGAGTTGTATTTTTTGTTTTCAACTGACTAATTTGAGTCTTGCAAAGGTGGTATGATCATATCCAATTTTTGAGAAAATCTGAATCGTTCAATAATGACTTTATACAACGAATAAAGTGTTATAATAGTTCAATACGTAGGCATATTTAATCATCAACTTTCTCTGTATTTTACACACGGTATCGAATACAACACGTGCACATTCTACTTTTACATTATAAAGAGCGTACTTTTTACAATTGGCGATATCTCTCCCAGTTAATTAGTTTGTTAAATTTTATGGACGTAGCGCAGCGAGCAGTCGCCGGTCCAACAATCGTGTTCGAACTTGAATAGATTTTGCCCTCGAGCCAGGAATTCCAGTAGCACAGAGATCCTTTTCACAGGTAGAGTAGGCCGATGTTTGTTGCAAGGTCGTTTGACGAATTTGACAATCCCGCCAAAACCTGTGCAGTCTAGCCAACCTAACGGAAAGTAACGAATTGCATCAGTACGCTGCTGAGATATTGAATACTGTAGCGTCTTTTTACAAAATAATTCATAACTAGAGAACGCTTGCACCGATCGAGTTCAAACTTGACACACGTTTATACCCAACAATGATCTATTTTACGAAAAACAAGCGATTATATCCTATTACGCGTTTCAAAATGGCGGCAGTTCGAAAATTTCAAACCTGAATTACCCAAAAACAGCACATTTTAACGAAACATGTCAAAACATCTTTTTTGTAGCCCTTTTAATTCTTTAACGTCTAATGTAGCTGTCTAAACAATAGGACGAAGAATAATATTTAATTTATGTCTAATAATTGGTTTGTTCAACCCGGCATCATATACCAACAGAAAACACAATACTATGGTGAAAACGTATTCTATTATTAAAAAATAATAATGTAATACATATTTAAATTGTTTATCAAACCACTTTTATTCATTAAATACAAAAAAAAAAATACAAAACAACTAAGTAATTATCAATTTTTAAACCGAAGCCATTTTGAAACGCACCAATTTAATATTTTTGGGGAGTATCAGAATTAAATTAATTAGCAAATTACATGTTTAAGGGTCGGCTCTAGTAAAACAGAAAGCAACCTGCGACTCCAGCGTAGCGGCGGTAGGTTACGCGGACATTGCTCATCCTAAATCCATTTAAAACCCGAAATTGTTCAAATAGCGTTTTCAAAAAAATACCAAACTCTTGGGGACAAAATTCTTCATCCGAATGGCTTGATAATTTTTCGCTATAATTAATAGTTACATCGTAAAAAAATATTTAAAGTCACCCTATAGCGGCGGTAGGTTACACGGACATTGCTCAGCCTAAATCCATTTAAAACCCGCAATTGTTCAAATAGCGTTTTCAAAAAAATACCAAACTCTTGGGGACGAAATTCTTCATGCAAATGGCTTGGTACTTTTTCGCTATAACTAATAGTGACAACATAAAAAATTATTAAAAATTAATTTTTTAAATTGTTAATAAATATTAAACAAAACGTTTATCTTAATTTTGGAAAAGCCATTTGCATGCGTATTGGCCATAGCTTTAAAATGACATATCGTTCATAATTATCCGATCAAAAATAAAGGAAAAATATGGATTTTAATTTAACATTGGTCTTATGGAGTGTCAACCAACATGGCCGACAGCTAGAGCCGACCCTTAAGCTAAAGCAACAGAGGTTATAAGCATAAATTGAAAAATGTAAAAAAAAAACCGAACGGCTGTCCAGGTTTTCTTGAATCATAGCCAAGAACACTCGATTAAATCACCTTTCAACAAAAAAAAACTAAAATGAAAATCGGTTCATCCGTTTAGGAGCTACGGTGCCACAGACACACACGTTAAATTGATAACACCCCTCTATTTTGCGACTGGGGTTAAAAATAAAGGTTAAGTCTACATAACATGAATTGGTCATAAACAAAACCATAACCTAAAAATTTTTAATACAAATTATGCAAACAGCTGATAATGAAATTGCCGTTTAGAAATGTCTGCTACCGTTATATTATGTTCGTTTTTTACCCGCGTTTCAATGATTAAAATACTTGATTCAATTTTTCACGGTAGGTCTTCTCGCTAATACAGGCTAGAAATAGAGAAAAAACTGACCCTACGCTTTTTGACGCTAGTACACCGATGTAATTTTACAACGAAGTTGCTATTTCCTCTCGCGAAACCATTTGCAACAACAGCAAAACATAAATAGAACTTCCCAACCCTGAAACAGAAGTTAAAACGAGAAAAAGTCGGAAGTCTGAGCGTGTTTGACCCTTTTAGAAAACAAGACAATGACCCTATCGCGGACATTACCATCGGAATGTGACGAAAGAGATAAAGGCTTAAGTGCACTCTAGAGTTTAGTCTACGGATGTGATTTACTTGTCTCCGGCAAAGTGAAGCAGTCTGTTCCTTTATTATAGTTTGTAAACACTATTCAATAACGAACCTTTAATATACGAGGGGTTCTGCACTACGCGGACGTAACTCATGAAATGGTTGCATCGGTCGAAATAAATAAAAAATGTTCCTACTCGTCCGGAAACGCTCCTTTTACCGGCCATCCGCCATTTTTCTTTGCTAAAAAATTTATCTCTAAAAAGCTCAACCGATCAAGTTGAAATTTTGTACTCATAATTAAGACATGGCAAGAGAGACAAAATATTTCTGAATTGACCACAGCTTGGCAGAGCTTTACACTACTTGCACTGAGTTTGTGTGCGTTTTATTCTTCCGCTAGCAAATATAGGGTGGCTTCATAAAGGCGGAAACTAGATGGTCACAGACGTAACCCCGACTGTAAACGTACTGAAATGCGCTTTCTTGACAATGTACGGTAGTATGTGTTATATTAAACACAGCTTTCTCTTACACGTTCAAAATTAACGGATATATTATTTTTCTAGTATTCCTTCTCGAGCAACAAGTTGGTGTGATAACCACCAGAGTGCAGGCTAAATACTCGAGTAAGACACAAATCCGGCGCGTACATGCTTCCATAATAAAGCAGATTTGTTCGTCATTAATTATCCAACTTTATTGATATTAATTTTATTTGAAATGTAATTAAACTTCGAACGTGGTGATCTTTTTACATTATTGAATAAGAAAACAAATCGCAAACATTGATTTAGAGTTAGGTCAAAGAAAAAAAAATTAAAACTAAAAGATATTCACATTCGGACTGTCCTAACCTTTAAAATGACACATTCAGAATAATTTTCTGATCATTTTTACTCCAGTAATCTTGTTACGCGTTTAACATTGCTCGTATGGGAGTTGAAATTCAATATGGTGGCTGGGTCTACCGAGCCTTAAGATCTAGTTTGAAATAACCAACTTGTTCGAATAATTCGTACCAAATTGATGGTCACTAAACATATCAATACAACTCAAAAAACACATTTTTTATAAAAAAAAACTTGAAGAGTAAATTTGTACAGCGTATTTCCTATCGAATGTTATAATTGCATAACAGTAAAACAGGATCCATCTATCACTACAGCTTTCAGCAACAAGTTGTCTATTTTCTGCAAACTAGTTGGTGAAAGAAGCGTTATCAAGTAGTTTTGGCTCTACGTTGATTCTGTCAGGACAAACCCGCTTATACAGGGTGTATCAGGAAGAAACGGAAAGAATTGCAGGACGTGTTCTACTGGTGAAAATAATGAAAAAAGTTCCTATAAACATAGGTCCGAAAACGCTTCGTTTTCCAGATATCCGCCATTTTGTTTTTTGTACAAAATAATTCATATCTAGAGAACGGTTTTACTGATTGAGTTCAAACTTGGCATGAAGTTTAAGCTGTCAATGATATACCTCAAAAAAATAAACGATTAAATCCAATCATGCGTTTCAAAATGGCGGCTGTTTGAAAATTTCAAACCTAAATTACTCCAAAACCATACATTTTAACGAAAAATGTCAAGACACCTTTTTTGTAGCCCTTTTGATTCCCTATCGGATAGTGTAACTGTCAAAACAATCGGATGAAGGATAACAGTTAAGTTATGCGTACTAATTGGTTTGTTCAACTCGGCATCCTATACAAACACAGTAAATACTACAATATTGTATGGACATTTGTTGTAATTTCCTTTTAACTTAGCTATTATCCTTCATCCGATTGTTTTGACAGTTACACCATCCGATAGGGAATCAAAAGGGCTACAAAAAAGGTGTCTTGACATTTTTCGTTAAAATGTACGGTTTTGGAGTAATTTAGGTTTGTAATTTTCAAACAGCCGCCATTTTGAAACGCGTGATTGGATTTAATCGTTTATTTTTCTTGAGGTATATCATTGTTAGGTTAAACTTCATACCAAGTTTGAACTCAATCAGTCAAACCGTTCTCTAGATATGAATTATTTTGTACAAAAAACAAAATGGCGGATATCTGGAAAACGAAGCGTTTTCGGACCTATGTTTATAGGAACTTTTTTCATTATTTTCACCAGTAGAACACGTCCTGCAATTATTTCCGTTTCTTCCTGATACACCCTGTATATATAGAACCGTAAGGTAATTCCGTGTTTGGGGGCCTTCTACATAGATAGCGAGGTATGAACGTTGCATATTGTGTTTTTTTAAATTATTACTAAATACGTACAACTATTTTTTCGGAGAATAATTTAATAGGCTGTCGGATTACAGTGGAGCTGCTGCAGAGCCCAACACTTCTTGAGCGGGAAACGCGAGTGGGAATGTACGGGTAGGGTTCGCGCTTCAAATGACACAGATAGAAGTAGCTTTCTACACTGCATTGTGAAATGACGTACCCTCTTAGCCCGCTGCGCCATTCTCTACCGAAACTAGGTGAGAGAGACTTACCGTGATCTGTAAGGCCCGGTCGTTGGCCCCCCTTTCTTTTCTTCTGACTCGTGTGCATAATTGCGACACCGCTTCGAAATATAGGTTGCGTCATTTGGTTTCCTCATGTCTCGGCTCGACTTTGCCACGTTGGACTAAAGGAAATAAGCGCGCTTGAGAGATGAACAAACAATCCCCGCTGAAAGGAAATAATGAATGTCACCATCTTCATAGTTATAGTTGGACTATTGTAGCTCGTGCATCACTGTAGATGGCGTCATTGCAGTTGAAACGCGTTTGAGTTAGTAAACGTGTTAGTTGTGTGATTCTATGTACAAGTTTTATTCTTATTACATTAAAGTAATAACGGAGAAAACAATTTCACATTAACTCAAATCCGGGTACGTGGCCCTTGTGTAATTCTATCTGACTTCCTGTCAAAAATATAGGTTTAAGTCTTTTCAAATGCAGTTAACTTTTACAATTCGAAAATCTGTCCAAGCCTAATTCGAATTCTCAATATTTTGACGAGTTGTAAGTGGAATTTAAAATAAAATAACATTATTTAAAGCAGACCTCGACAATTCTAAAAACAATTGGCGTGTTGTAACAATGCCGACAATTTCCCGGTTTTCGGCCTCCGTCTCCAAAAAAACTCTTAACAAATAGACTTCAACCTACGTGAACCTCGAATTAATAAAGTTTATCTGTAGTTTGAAATTTTACAAAATCTTTTAGTTTAATGAATCGTTTCGTAATGAGACGTCCATTGACCGACCGATTAAGGAAAAGTTTACTCAAACATATTTCTTTGAAGTTAGGGCAAAAGGGCTTAAGCCAGAAATTGTTAATTTTACAGGAGAAGCACTCAAAGTCTTGACAAACTCATGGCTTGCATTGCAGATTTTTTTTTAAACAACTAAAGGAGAAGGGGCGAAATAGGCAATACGGTAGCAAGTAACTAAAATGTCGATTTTGTCAGTTTTTCTGAAGACAAGCCATAGCCGAGTGGGTAGCGTGGCGTCTTCCTGATCAGAAGATACCGGGTTCGAATCTCGGCTAGACCAAGTAACTTTTCATATCTGTGGTTTGAGGGTAGAAGAGCGGAAGTAAAGCAAACTGTGGTTGGCTCGCTTCCAAACTGACGGGATATGACTAGTTACCTGGTCTCCGGCTTGGGATGTTTTGCATAATTTTAATAAGATATTTATGTATAAATTTATATATATATATGTGTAGGGCCTATATATTTAAAAAAAAAACACGAAAAATTGCTTTTTTAAACTTCGACTTCTTTACCATATAAGTTTGACCGGGTAACCATTGAAATCACAAACAATATTTATTTTATTCAATTGACATAGTTTACTAACATGTTCAATTTCCGGAACAAAATGGCGTTGAGGGGAAAGGGCCTAAATTATTGGAGAATTTGTGCGATCCCCGTAATAATGAAAATGTTGTTATTTATTCGAAATTGGTTATAACATAATATAAACGAACCTGTAAATAAGCTCATTGCGTATAATCCACTATCTCTATTCAGAAAACAATTATCACTTACTTACATTGAATTGCTGCCTTATGTGGTCTGCAACTTGAAAATTACTTCATGCAATGTTTGGAACCTATAACAAAAACAAACATTCAATGCGTTTACAAGATTTATTTTTATAAAATTAAATAATATCCTACAATTAAGGGTCGGCTCTAGCTGTCGGTCATGTTGGCTGACACGCCATAAGATCAATGTTAAATTTAAATTTAAATTTTTCCTTTATTTTTGATCGGATAGTTATGAACGATATGTCATTTTAAAACTATGGCCAATATGCATGCAAATGGCTTTTCCAAAACTAAGAAAAACATTTTGTTTAATATTTATTAACAATTTAAAACATTGATTTTTAATATTTTTTTATGTTGTCACTATTAATTATAGCGAAAAACTACCAAGCCATTCGCCTGAAGAATTTCGTCCCCAAGAGTTTGGTATTTTTTTTAAAACGCTATTTGAACATTTGCGGATTTTAAATGGTTTTAGGCTGAACAATGTCCCTACCGAGGCTATAGGGTGATTTTAAATATTTGTTTACGTTGTAACTATTAATTATAGCGAAAAATTAAAAAGCCATTCGGATGAAGAATTTTGTCCCCAAGAGTTTGGTATTTAAAAAAAACGCTATTTGAACAATTGCGGGTTTTAAATGGATTTAGGATGAGCAATGTCCGCGTAACCTACCGCCGCTACGCTGGAGTAGCACGTTGCTTTCTGTTTTACTAGAGCCGACCCTTAAGATTGAAATATATTTGTCTTTGATGGAGCTATTTTGTAAGTTGGGTAAAATCTATGAATTATTGAGCTTGACTTGTGACAAGATGTACTTGATAGAGTAGAATCTCACAATTCTTAAAGACAAAATCACTATCCATAAACAAAATATAACAGTTTGATCTATTACAGTGCGTGCATCGCTGAAGATGGAGACTTTGTTTATTGTCAGGAACTGTTTGCAGAACGTAGTAAAAGAAAGCTAAACATTGAAAGTGGATACCTTTCACTCTGGGGCGACTGGAACTTTCCGCCAGAGAAATTGCTTCCAGTTAGAAATCACTACGGCGAGTTCTAAGTACAATAATCGTTTTGTAGTAATCACCAGTACTTGAATCAATTCACTTTCCTAAATCGTCTCGCTGACTAGTCCTGGTCGCGAGCATAAACATTGGTCACTCGGTTTGCAGAGAGGAGGACCAAGAGTCCGGCTATCAATTGGCAAGCACGCGGACTCTCAGTCCGCCTTGTACGCACGGGTTGGTGGAAATACCAACACTCTGAATATAATTTAATGCTGTAGGCCTACTTATCCAATGATAATTCAAAAGATTCTTCTTTAACAGATCTGTGGTACGAAAGATTCTATAATATTAAAATAAGAAAATGTTTACTAAATAACAGTTTGACCCAAGTTCAAGGTAAGTTTTTTTTGTTTTTGAAGGTTATATTTTAGATCAAATGTAGTGTTTTAGGGAATGTTGGACAGATAGTCTGAGTCAAACTTTTATCTACGTGTATAATGTATAAAAGCGAAATACCACTGACTCACTGATCACGATTTCTCCAAAACTACCGAACGGATTTGAATGAAATTTGGTATGTAGCTTCCTCTAGGGCCATAGGTGCTTACTAAGAAAGGATTTGAAAAAATTCGAAATTTTAGGGGGGGTTTGGGGGAATCAAATTTAAAAAACGATTTCTTCAAAACTACCGAACGGATTGGAATGAAATTTGGTATGTAACTTCCTCTAGGGCCATAGGTGCTTACTAAGAAAGGGTATGAAAAATTTCGAAATTTTAGGAGGGGTTTTGGGGGGATCAAAGTTACTAAAATCATAATGACAGATCTTTTATTATTATGACAATAGTGCTTTTATTATTTAAGACCTATATATATAAAAGCCAAATAACACTCACTGACTGAACACTTAAAAAGACTGAAATTACCAACCACCACGGTCAACGCCGTACGGGTCAGCTAGTTTAGTATACATGTTTAATTATTTTAATATTACAGAAACTTTTTGTATTCAAAGTTTCAGTTCCGATTTGAAATTTAATTATCGTACTACGTACTGTATTTCATATAGGAACTAAACTTACCACCTCTACTATTTAAAGACGGAAAGATTTATACAATATCTGATTTCGGGGCATTCACCGTCAGTCAGGTCATTAAAATTATTTACAAAATGCTCCCAAAATACCGTTCCTCTCCTACCACACCCATCTCAAAACTTTGTAATGGACACTTACGGCTTGTGATACACCAAATGGAAACCCTTTAAAAACTATGAATTTCTCTGGTATAAAAAACCAAAAATTAGCTAACGCATTATTTCGCCACGCTCGAAAACGTTATACTGTACAGAGAACATACATTACAACCTATAGATTGATTGTACAATTAATTAAATTGCTTCGTCTTCTCTACCCATGCTGCTTTTACCCCAGGAATAATACACACCGAAGGGTGTAACCCACTTTTGAACCGTTAACACGCCTGACCAGCCCCGCCCTAAATAGTAGTCCGACAACCTCCGTCCAAAACCTTTAACTCCTCATCCCCAACGATCTAGTCACACAGATCGAGCAAATTTAAAACCCCCGACAATTGAAGGCGATCCTCCCCCATCCCCTGGGAAAAACCGTTAACCGTCAAGTCTTCCCCTTGTCCCGTGAGAGCGAGAGGGGAAGCAGGTGTGTGACGAGAGCATCAGCTGTTTTAACGTATATAGGCTAGATAGAACGTAACCTCGATGCGGGTTAGTCCGCTCCGCACTGGTCCATTCACTCTTTCAACAGGTTTACTTTTATTGCACTATAAATAATGAATATGTGCTCGTTTTTTATGCCTACCAGTATCCATGACTAGCGGTATAGGGTTAGTATTGATATCAAAGGTTTTATTTGATTCGAACTATTGTCGGTGTTTACTTTATAGCTTTCAATAAAAGGGAATATCTAGTGGTTATAACAGTCAAGAGTATAATGGAATGATAATGCGACCATTTTATAGCTCATACTTTGTCGCGTTTATACATTTGAGGTTAGAGTCCCCCGCTTACTTTTTGAATAGTTTATTGGTAATAAGTAATACATTGACAGATTGGCACGATTTTATTATATGTGTAGAAGTGATTGCATGATTTGTAATTTTAAAGTAAATAAAACAGGCTAAAATCATTTTTGTGTTGATTTTTGTCCTATTTCGGACTGACTATTCTCTCAGGGGCGTCGCTACAATGGGGGCAAGGGGCGTTCACCCCCCAATAATTTTAAAATCCAGAAAGTTTTTAAATAATTCGACCACGCAGCTCTACCGCTGACGTGAGTTGAGCAAATTTATAAAATTAAGTTTATATGCCTATGTTTTAGGGTTTCAACCAACAATTTGGGAAATAGGTCTACTCACGAAGGCGTTGAACAGCTGTCTGTGTGTACGCAATATATTAGTAGAATTTGTTTCCTCCTAGTGGCCTCGCGAGTTTGCAACACTTTGCTTCGAACTGGGTACTTTTATGGTATTTTACGTGTTGGTCGATTTTGGGGAAACCAAGGGCGGGCTATAAGGTCGCGTAAAAAGCAAAATGAGCAGAATAACGCCCTACATTTATATTTCTAGAAAAACTCTCAAAAAATTTCATTCTCGTAGTAAGTCTCAAAAAATTGTTACTTCCGGTTGTTGGATTTTTTTGGCTAACGAACTCGTCCGAGCGACATAGACAACCAACACGTGTACCAAATTTGGACCAATAATGCGGCCGCTAGAGTGCGAACACGTATATGAATTTTAATGACATCCCAAAACGTGTTCTGGGGGCCATGATCGGTGCTCATTTGCTACTCCCGACCGTGGGTCTTACCGTAAGGGCCACTGCAATAGCTCATTTTTCCTATGGAAATTCGCTAAAAAGGGGAATTTTAGACTTTGAACAAAATTGGAATTTTGATATTGGGATTAAATACCACGCAAAAAACTCCAACTTTGGGTTTTGAAAGTTTCTGTTGTTAATTACCAACATTCGCAAATAACAAGCAAGTTATAATTTCCAATCCAAAAATGTTGTGCAAATCAAAATATTTATGTACCAAATAAATGCATTGTCTTCTTTTAAATGACATTCTGGGAAATTTAGTTCTATCCCTTGTTATTGTGGCAACACTGCCAAGCATTGCGTTGCCAGATTATGTTTTCCCCCAAAATGGGGAAATTTTTAAGTTTGCTGGTAATATCGCTGAAAAAAATGGTAGGGAAAAGTATGAGAATTTTTTTCAATAATATGATGAAATTCTTGTAAAAAATTAAAAACTCATTAAGTACTCAATATAGCACGTGCGTGCAGTGTTAAAAACACTACTTAGAAAACTTATTTATAAAAAAAAAATCCAAAAGTGAACCTCCAGGGCTCCATCTCCACTGGGATTTATCCACACAACATAACCCAGAGCCATGTTGGAACCCCCTCCACAGAAGATGGCAAATATGGTCAAAATTGTTGGGTAATTTTAGATTTTGCCCCCCCCCCCCCCCCATAGTTTGTTGGTAGCAGCGTCCCTGGCGCCACCCCATTCCACGAATAATCGGGAGTTTAATGTACATTAAAATTGTTTGTACGATTATTACATTGTATTGTATCTGAAAATTACGTTTAAGATGGTACGAACGATTCGCGAATTTTGCTTTGTAGGGCATTAAGTATATATACATTTGTTGTTCGGTCCCTCCGCGTTGCACAATATATCACAAAATAAACCTGTTTGCAATAGGCAATAAAAAGAGTCAACCTTGAAACGCTAATCAAACTTCTTTAGGTCTTCTTCGCCATCTCTTCTGTGTTCGGTAAGTTTTAGATTTTGTTTTTAATGTCAGCAATTATTTAATACTA
This sequence comes from Philaenus spumarius, assembly GCA_018207615.1. Classification (NCBI taxonomy): domain Eukaryota; kingdom Metazoa; phylum Arthropoda; class Insecta; order Hemiptera; family Aphrophoridae; genus Philaenus; species Philaenus spumarius. The sequence continues at coordinate 129,840 of JAGFPH010000841.1, forward strand.
TTCAATCATATACAAATGGTGACTCAATAACAATAACACTAAAGTTTCTTAAAATCGCTGCCGGTATGTTTTCCCCCTAAATATTACAATTTAACCGTTTCTGCTGATTTTTCTGGATATTTTTCGTATTTCGAAACCTGTCAATATTCGTAAGTAATTTTTTTTTAAATTAGTCCCTACAATTTAGTAAAAAAATCGCTGTATATAAATATTTTTCCTACACCTTATGAGACCGCTAAAAAGTTAAGTAAGTGGGTCATTGCCGGGTAATTTGGTTGAGAGCAGTTCTAAAAAAGGTGGTTTTTGAGAATTATATATATTAATGTTAACTTTTTCATCTTTTTTCTGTTTTAAGGGGAAAATGCAATTTGGTGAAAATATCTTTGGCTCAAAATCTAAAAAAAAAACGTGCAAAATTCTATATATCGCGCCCTCTAGTGGCAAAACTAAGAGGAATTCGAATAAATTTGTAGTTCGACAGCTTTACTCCCTTGATATTTTGCACAAAAATTCATTGTTTTTCCTTAAAATAAAAAAAAGCGGATATTTTCTTTTCAAATCACAAGGGACTAAATGGTGTGGTATTAGTCATATAACTTCAAAAGAAAGGTTCTAAATGCGTCATGTCGTCTCAAAGAAATTATCAAATTAATATACGATAGAATGTGATTTACAATAAAGGTTAAAATAATGCATAGCTTCTCCTAAACAAAAACCTAACCTAAAAGTCGAAAACATTTACTCAATATACTACAAAAAGGTGCAACTAATGTAAAAAACTGAATTCAAACAATATATATGTAGTATGTACATATATATATATATATATACGGCTTTGTTCTGACTGACTGACATAGAATTAACGTAGACAAAAACTACTTAAGATATGATAGTCATAGACGCACAATAAGAAAACATTTTGAAAATTTTTGATTTGCTACCAGCCCTATAATTTTTTTTTTTTTTTTTTATTTTATTTATTACTTTCCTTGTACAAAGAATTGATAATTGGTAACACAACTTATTGCCAGTTATAATAAAATAAATAATAATAAGAAACTTAAAACTACATATTAACTTCAAATAAGTCAAATAGAACTTAAATACTATTATAAATAAAAATAGATAAAACAGCTGATTCTAATCAAACTTAGCGACGCATGTTTGTTACCAAATGCATTTATTACCATAGTAACCAACTTAGCAAATTTAGAATTAGTTTATTACTATTCACAACCAACAACTTTTTTAGGTTATTAAACAAAATAAACTCAAACGGAAACAAAAATCTACCATAAAGGCTTACTGTAGGCCTATTATAATTCAAACATATTATAAATAAAACAGCTGATTTGGATCAAAAACTTAACACAATTTTAGGTTAGGCCTATACTGAACCAACACACAGTTCTTAAAAGCGTTTACACTTATTACCACAGCAATCTACTGTATTTGGCAAATTTAGAATAGCTTAATTTTGTTTAACAAGCGTCTCTGTCTCAATCAATCTTCATATCAGAGAAAATATCAGATTCAGATTATAGTATACCGTAATCTGTTTGCATTTGGGGTTGGTGAGTGAAGCGAACAGTGGTAGAGTTCCTAGTTACATAATAAGTACCAGGAGACCGAGCTAAAGCTCGATTATAAGCAGGGCCTAGTTCGCTCACGTCAATAACTATTATTGCAAATTTCCGTGAACATCGTTTAGGTTAGGCCTATAACATTAAACAACTAAATAAAGGGTATGTTTATTTAGCACAAGTATTCGTTGCCATGGTAACTATAAATAGATACAACATTAGGCTTACCTCTAATAAAATACAGTTTAAAAGAAAACAGATGATTATTGTAATGGCATTGAAAACATTTGCATCAGATGTGCTTCGTTTAAAAGAAAACAGATGATTATTGTAATGACATTGAAAACATTTGCATCAGCTGTGATTTGTATTGTTTAAAATGGACAAATTTCACTTTTTAATTTAATAAAAAGACGTAGAAAACGAATTTTCCCAGACTGGTGACCATTTCCAATCGATTTCTCGTGGCCAAAAGCCCCATATAAAATCAAAAATCCTTAGACGGAGATTCCAGATCCATTTAGCAGACAGACAATTAATTATCTCTCGCTTTAGAAGATAAGATTCTAGGTTAGGCATATTCTGAACCAACAAAACGTTTGTTGGTTGCATTTACATTCATTACCATAGTAACTAACTTAGAAAATCTGTTAAATTATTCTTCAAAAACAACAGTTTTTTAAGTTTGGTTAATATAATAGCACAAATTTAAAAAGTATAATGTGTGTGTGTAGAAGAATATATTATTTCAGCATAGCTGGAACGCGTGGATCAATCTTGGTAACTTGCATTGCATCTGAAACAATACACTTTGGGGGTTACACCCCCATAGCACAGAGGGATAAGTGATGGATATGTTATCAGTGGCATACGAATAGGTACACTACAAAAACGTTGTAATTAATATTTCAGGGCAAAAAAGTAAAAAATTGTTCCCTACTATACTAGTTTGAGGCCTAGACATATAACTCTAATACAGTCCAGCAATACATGCGTAGTAGGAGTAAACCTCAATCATGGTTTAGATAAGTGTTTTAGCGTGGGTTGTACTACGCTGATAGTGGCCTACTAATTTAAAACGCAATAACAGTTTATACGCAACAGCCAACAGGAAACGCAAAATGTCTGCCTGTTCTTGGAATTTGGTTTTATTGGCGTTTCAATTCAAAGAGCAAATTCTACATTCATTAATTGGCAAGCACGTCATTTAATTGCACGTTAATTGTAGACATTTTCTCCTTCTGCAACATTTTACACCTTCGCATAAATAAAATACATGAACTTTAGTTATAGGGTGGTGCAAAATTCCTACCTGTTACACGTATTAACTCCAAACTTTCAGGAAGTTATATTGGCCAAATTCTACACCCAAGGCCGTAACCAGGGGGGGGGGGGCCAACCAACACCCGAAATTTAGTAGTAAAAATTTTTATTAGGTTTAAAAAGTGCAAATTAAATTGTAAAATAGACAACACAACAGAGGATCCAGCAACATATTTTATATCACATGCATACTGATATTTAGATTTACTTGATTAAACTACAACGTACAATACACATGGATGCAGTAGGTTACAGCCTTACTCCGTTGTGACGCAATGCATTGTGTATTGAAAATACTCCCAATAGGGGGGTTGGCGTGCGAAGCACGCAATGCTCTGTGTATTGAACATTTTCCCAATAGGGAGGTTGGCGTGCGAAACACGCAATGTATTGAAAATACTCTTAATACGGGGGTTGGCGTGCGAAGCACGCAATGCACTGTGTATTAAAAATACTCCCGATACGGGGTTGGCGTGCGAAGCACGCAATGCTCTGTGCAATAAAAATTGCCCCAATACGGGGGTTGGTGTGCGTCGGCAGCTTCTCATAGTGTTCAGTGTCAAGCTCACATGTGCGTCCTTAC
>JAGFPH010000841.1:162985-176673 GCA_018207615.1 Philaenus spumarius
CCCCCCCCCCTGCCCCCATGGGGTTCCCAGGGTGATCGGACATATTTTTGAATGGCAGATTCTGAATTAGCGACCGTAAAAACCACCGAGTGTACATTTTCGAATGATTTACTGAGCCCTTTCATTTTTTGCCGAAGTCCCCCCCTGCCCCCATGGGGGTCCCAGGGTGATCGGACATATTTTTCAAGGGCAAATTCGGAATCTGCGACTCCCAAAACCCCTGTATATAAATTTTTTGATAAGTTTTCATGCATTCAAACAATTTTTATAAATTTTATTATTGGGAATGATGCACTTTATGCATGCCCAAAATGCATTTTTTTATCTGCCGACAAGGTAATATATGTAGACTTTTTTCCTGAGACTTCTCCGATTACAATGCCTACAACCGTATCTCGATCGGTGCTGTAGAAAAATATTTAGTTATTCTGGATGATTTTGGTATAATTTCGCTGGTCTATGCAAAATTGGTTGCACAAACACAACGTTTTGGCTCATTATAGGTCTAACCTAAAATTATGTTAAGTTTTAAATTTAAACCAGCTGTTTTATTTATAATATGTAACATCAGATCTTTGAATCGAATCAACTCCTATAAAAGCGAGTGTACGCCCATACGTACATACATACAACGTGAGTAACATATAATACAACAGCCCCAACAGCTGATTTCACCAATCAGCTGTAATACACAAACCAAGCGTAGATTATACTTTGGGGTTATGTTGACAACTTCAATTGTTATAATTTCTTGTGAAGTTGATTTTTTTATACGAGTTATAGAACTAATGTATACTATATTACATTATATGATTTGCTTTGAGGTTATAAACTGAATATAAATACAACCTGTTCATCAATATATATTCGTTTATACAAATTTAAAGAGACATATTTTCGTTTAAAATCAGAAACATTCGTTACGATCTTCGCATAACATATAAACATATTCGATTATTAATTTCTTCACTATAATATTAATAACTTCTAAATCATATTTGATCTATCTATAGGAAATAAAAAGCAATTAAAAGATAATATTTGAATCTTTATTTAGTTATACAGTAATGTATATAATTACAAAAATTTAACAAATAGGCCTACAGTTTTATAATCTTTGTACTGTACACATTTACCGAGTTAAAAATCCCCGTCAGCATAGTTAGGTAGGCCTAGATAAAATCTGTTGTTTATAAATCGTATTTTATTAAATGATGTTTTTTATGTGTATCTAATTATTCTGCCTTTGATTTTTCACGGAGGCTCAGTAGTTATAATATAGTAAGCATTTGTTCTTGATTTTTGCGTGTTTGCATTTAGTTTTTGTTTTTCTTCTCAAAATCTAGTTGTTTAAACGCAGCGTAAAAAGCTGTGGTTTGTGATAAGTTTGATAAGTTGGTTGCTATGGTAATGAATGTAAACAAACATGTGTTGCTAGGCTTTTGATCTGAACAGCTATTTTATCTATACTAATATTATAAAGAGGTAAAGTTTGTTTGTTTGTTTGTATGTAGGGGGTAATCTCTGGCACTACTGAACCGATTGAAAAAATAGTTTTACTAATAAAAAGCTACACTATCCCTGAGTAAGGCCTTTTTATCATTTTGATAATAACATTTTTTATTTCAATATATTTGTAAATTTAGTCGGAAAAAATCTTAGGTTATGACTAGAATGATAAATCAACACATGTATTTACATTTATTACCATAGCAACCAATTGCATAGAATAACAGATAACATAGCTGCTTCAATATTTCCATTAACAGCTGACTTCAAAATTTGAAGCAATTATTTTTGTACTTCCACCTTTTAGGTTAGAGTTTTAAAGTGTAGACCTGAGCCTTGCTAGTTCTTTTAACCATTATTAACTGCTGTTATAAAATATAAGAAATAATTTGGTTTGAATATTTAACATTATTTACCATCTTAGTTTTGAGGTTATTATTAATACTACACCTTTATCTATATAATAAAAATGAATTGCTGTTTCTTTGAAATCGCATCAATTGAGAACTGCTGGACCAATTTGGCAATTTTTTGTTTTAAAATGTTCGTAATAGTCCGAACTAGGTTTTTATATAAAGAAAAATTTGAAAAGTTTCCCGAAAAAGTTTCAAATTTGGAAAAAACTAAACAGCCTCTTTTGTATGGACTCAAGACCATAGCGCTCAAAAACAGCTGTTCGTATAAAATGCTTAGTAACACATGTTTGTTTACATTCATTACCATAGCAACTTAAGCAAATTTATAATCAGTTTATTATTCTTCAAAACCAATAGCTTTTTAGATTAGATTGACAAATTAAAAGCAAACACAAACAAAAATCAATAAAACATGCTTAGGCCTACTATATTATAATTCAATTTAAACATCTGTTGTTACATATTATTATAAATAAAACAACTGTTATGGATCAAAAACTGAACATAATTTTAGGTTAGGCCTACAATGAACCAAAACACTTTTATTTGCAACCAATTTCTCTAATTTATAATCGGGTTATTATTCTTCAAAAACCAAAACAGCTTTTTTAGGTTAGATTGCCAAACAACACAAACAAAAATCAACGAAAAATGCTTACTGTATTATAATTCAATTCAAACATCGGTTGTTACATATCTATTTACTTACATATATGCTGTTTAAAATATTGTTTATATAAATTGTTGACATAAACACCATTTGCAATTCAATAACTTAAGTCAAAAGAATGAAATTTGATAACTACCCTTAAAATTAAATAAAGCAATAGCGAAGCATTGCCGGGTCCACTAGTTCCCAATAATTTATAAAAATTATTTGAATGCATGAAAACTTATCAAAATTTATATACAGGGGTTTTGGGGGTCGCAGATTCCGAATTTGCCCTTGAAAAATATGTCCGACCACCCTGGGACCCCCATGGGGGCAGGGGGGACTTCGGCAAAAAATGAAAGGGCTCAGAAAATCATTCGAAAATGTTCACTCGGGGGTTTTTGGAGTCGCTAATTCAGAATCTGTCATTCAAAAATATGTCCGATCACCCTGGGACCCCCATGGGGGCAGGGGGGAGCACTTCGGAAAAAATGAAAGGGCTCAGTAAATCACTCGAAAATGTACACTCGGTGGTTTTTACGTTCGCTAATTCAGAATCTGCCATTCAAAAATATGTCCGATCACCCTGGGACCCCCATGGGGGCACTTCGGTAAAGCATTTGAAGGCCCACTGATTGATTCTACTACTGCAATGAGAATGCTTCACTTTGTAACTTTTTGCCGAAGTGCCCCATGGGGGGGGTCTCAGTCTGATCGGACATATTTTTCAAGGGCAAATTCGGAATCTGCGACCCCCAAAGCCCCTGTATATAAATTTTGATAAGTTTTCATGAATTCAAACAATTTGTAAAAATTATGGGAAATGATGCACTTCTAGATGCACTTTATGCTTGCCCTAAATGCACTTTTTGTCTGCCGACAAGTTATTATATGTAGACTTTTTCCTGAGACTTATCCGAACACAATGCAGAAAACTGCATTTCGATCGGTGCTGTAGAAAAATATTTAGGATTTATTGTCTAACTTCCATGGTCTATTTAGTTGTTGATATAAAAAAATTGTAATGTTTATTATTAACTACTTAAATATTAATGGTGAAATTACAACGCAATATTGGGGTTGGTAGTGTCTATTTCGATATCTGTGTCGCCGCCGGAGTTGATGAGCGAAGCTAGCAGGGACGGAACCTCTAGTCTATACATGTAGGGTGCCTTGTCCCTCACCCCCGCTCGTGTGGTAATATTTTCTCCCTTAAGACACAAATAACTATTACTTCATTATTTTACTACAAAGAGCCTCTGTGTCAAATTTCAAGTTTCTAGCACTACTTTTAATATCTGGCATTGGTTTTCTTATTTTTACTTATGTTTTCCATATCACCTACTGTCCCGCCAAATTATTTGTGTTATTTTTCTTTTAATTAGGCATACAACTAAGTATTCTAGTTTGACGGACTCATAGACGGAATCAAAATGAAGCATATTTCCATCAGAATGCACTTGACGCGTGGACACCGACGGTATTATGATCAATTGTTGTAAGCTGCAGACACAAAGGTAGGTAGCAACACAAACGCCGCCTATTTATTATGCACGCGACATTGTCTAGAATGTACGTGCGTCGGGACCACAGATCATACCGACATTAATAAGTCTTAAACTCGGATAATATTTAAATTGCAAAAGACGCGCATAAACTTCTACTGCTCGCTAATTCCGTATGTACTGGTGAATGTTAAGTTGCCTAGGTCATCGGTAAAGCGGGGGTCGCAATGCATACTAAAAAATAAATAAAATGTATTATAGGTAGGCCCTAAAATAAACATATTGTAAAAGCTTAGTTTGCATGAGTTGGGGTTAACAAACGACAACGTGGAACTATTTGCCAATCCAACAAACTTGGCTAAAGGAGCAGATCTTGATTCAATCCCTTCTAGTGAGAAAATATGTTTTATTAATCACATACAATTCCTCTAATCCCGTTTTAAAGAGTATTTTTTTAATGAGGATTTGAAAAGCCTGGCATGGGTAAAAAATCCATTCATTTCAGTTGAAAAGTGCTCGCTGAACATGATGGACCAGGAAAGACTCATTTGACCGACAAAGAGACACCGTCTTGGAAAGAGAATTTAAGGAAAGTTAGCTCTCTTCCTTCTGGATAAGGATCCAAGAATACAATGTTTTGAGTGAAAATGCTTCGAAAGTACTAATCCCATTTGCTACTACATATGCTTGTGTAAATAGATTTTCCACTTTTGCCGCCATGAACAGCAAATATCGTGCAAGACTGGACATAACAAGGTAACTTAAGTTGGTATTTATAGTCGTTTCTTTAGGTATCCTTAAAGCTCCCTCGTGTAAGAAACCCGTAAGGTCGAATCATACCTTAAAGAGGCCTTACAAATAGTTTTCAATTCATAGACTTTTATTTAAGGCGGCTTTAGATGAGGCTACATTAAGCAGATAGAAAGGGAGGAAAACACCTGTAACAATTTAAAATAATTCGACCACGCAGCTGAACCTCTGACGTGAGTTGAACAAATTTCCAAAATTAAGTTTATAGGCCTATGTTTTAGGGTTTCAACCAACAATTTGGTAAATAGGTCTATTCACAACGGTGCTGAATAGCTTCAAAATGTTCGCACGCTATTCCACATATTGGGAGTATCTTCAACCAGGGGTTTACTGGTACCGGAACGCCGTTCCGGTACTGCTTTTTATTAAATTTTTATACATTTTGTCTTAACGTTGCACTGGACCATCCACTCCCTCAATCACACTCATTCAACACTCGGTTCAGAATTTTACGTCCGCCAATCGAAAAACCTCAAGATATCCCCACACTACAGTGCGTTGCGACTATGCGAGCCAACTACAGTAAAGTATCCCACATTGTCCCTCAGCTCGGAATCGAAATGGGAGCACCAGACACATTTTTGCAAGCTTTGCGGCACACCTTTGATGTTCAGTGAACGCTGCGAACGACTACAAATTAGCCCTTTTCACACCAAAACTGAGTCGAGCCTGGCCGGGCGAAACGATACCAAGCCAAGCCGAACAAAATCTGCTATGCGTTCGCACTGAAGCCGAGTCTCACTCAATAGGTTTTCTAGCCTTCCTAGCAGTCGCAGTTGCAACATAGTGACACTGGCATGGACACCGAGCTAGACTGAAAAAACGCAGGCAGATACCGCTTGAAGTAGCGGGAGGCAGGACTGCTCAAAATCGGAGCCTGGCGTCCTAATAAAAGCTTCCATTGAAATACTGAGTAATCAGTGATCTAGCGATTTTCGCCCGGCCTTTAGATAAGAAATCCGCCTAAGAGACCGATGATTCAGAGTCGAGGCGGCCGAAAAGTTTAAAAACCAGCGATGCTTAAACTTTTGTATTATAAACTTTTTCAGCATGAACAAGTTTAGAACATATAAGTTATTGATGAGATTATTGTAATCAAAATAAGACCACAGATAATATAGTTTGGATCGCATTTAGTGATTAATTCTCATAGAATAACTTATTTCATTTCACGATTAATTAATTAAAAAATAAATATCCCAAATGAGAGCACAACATGGAATACAAATAAACAATGGTATACATTGACAAAAGCCGCCACCCGCCACAAATACAAGGTCGAAAGGCGCCCCGAAAGAGGAAAATATTTAAACGTAGGTACCTGAACATCTGTATTTGTGTGTTGTATTCTCGTGATAAGCTTGCTTGCATTTAATTGTTCTTGTATAAGAAAAGTAATTTCTTGCTATAATACATAAAATTTGTTTAGTTTTGCAGTCTTTTACCGAGGATTTGAATTTCTGATAAAAGCTATTGACTAAATTAGAGACATTTTGCCAAGTTTTTGCTGGAAATAGTATGTTTCTCTAAAATTTGCTGTGTGCTATATACAAGTACAAAAATAGTTACATATACAAGTGTACTTTTCTTATAAAAGTAAGTATATTATTATCTGCACCCTTAAACTCGGCAAGATTCGTAAAATAGGAGTTTTAGAAGTAAAAATTACAAAAATTTTCCGGCAGAGTATTTTTGTTCAGTTCCGGCAGCGTTCCGGTACTGGAAAAATTACGAGTATACCCCCGTCTTCAACACACAAAACAGTGCGTGCTTCGCACGCCAACCCCACGGTAGGATCAACCGCATGGCTTTGACCGGGTACTTCTATGGTATTTTACGTTTTGATCGATTTTGGGAGAACCAAGCGAGCTATAAGGTCGCGTAAAAAAACAAAATGTGCAGAATAACATCCTGCATTTATATTTGTAGAAAAAACTCCAAAAACATCCACTCTTGTAGGAAAAATCTCAAAAAATAGTTACTTACGGTCAAAAAACGTGCTTCTGTTTGTTGGATATTTTTTTGGCTAACGAACTCGTTTTGGCTAATATACATATATATATGATTTTTAATGATACCACAAAACGTGTTCTGGGGACCATGATCGGTGCTCATTTGCTACTCCCGACCTTGGGTCTTACCATAAGGGCCACTGCAATAGCTCATTTTTCCTATCGAAATTCGCTAAAAAGTAAATACCTCTAGAACGAATATTTCATTAACTTTACATACAACTATCCTTCTGTAATTTAACTTGTTAAAGCATTTAAAATGCATGTATTTAGTTTATATATGAACGTAAACAGAAGTCGTTCATAATATTCATTATTTCTTACTTTATTATTGTTGGCATTTACGTCCAACAGTTCAGCAACAACCAAATCAGATGCCTAAATAAACTGACGATTTTTTTCAAACTGTTAATAAACCGCTTGCTTAAAATGTTGGCCTCAAATCACAATATGGTCTCAGCTAGACGAAGGCTTACAGCAATTATGCAATCGGTACAAACCTAGTTTATGCACAGCTCAATGTTTACTTTTAGTTATGCAATGACACCGATAAACAAATAAAATAGCCTTTATTAATTTTAAACAGTTTTAAATTTACTCTGATTGCCATTCCAACTGAATAGTTTTGCAGTATACGTTTTGAGGTTATGTGCATACTGATCGCTTTCATTATTTTTACTTTCTCCACCCTATACGTAGTATATGGAGAAAGTATTGTTTTCGTAAAAATGTTCGAATTTGAATTTTCAGTTGAATTATCTGTTTTGGTGCTCCCAGAACCCCAAAAAATGGTTTAGTGTAATTATCTGTGTTGGTGCTCCCTGAACCCAAAAATATTTTTAGTGGAATTTTTTGTTTTGATGCTCCCTGAACCCAAAAAAGTGTTTTTAGAGTGGTGTCTGTCTGTCAGTCTGTCAGTATGTATACACGACCAGAGAGGACACTATTGGTCCGATTTTCATGAAATTTGGTATGTAGGTACTACACCCTAATATCTCCAGGCGTTTTTTTCATTTTTTGGAATTTTTAATTTTTAAGGGTAATTTACCCCTAAAAACCCATAAAAAACGACAAAAATGCAAATTTCTCAAAAACGGCTTTAACGATTTTGATCAAATTTTCAGTATTTATAGTGCCTAAGATGCCAAACAAAATGACACCACCCGCTTTTATCAAAACTTCGGCGTTTTATAATTATGGGGAAATGTTTAAAAATAAACAAGTTTATGTTGTCAATCTAGCATCTCGGCGGCGGCCGCACGGGGTAGCACCATGGTAGCGATCACGGCCAGTAATTCAAAGGTCGCGCGATCGAATGACAATCTTTTTTTTCCGCCTAGGACAATAATTTTTTTATACGATTGACGTAGGTAGAATATTATTTTTTTGTTTTGTTCTAAAAAGTAATAAATAAAATGATTGAAAACAATATTATTTTGACTACAGTAAGTTGGGAGAAAGTTTGTGTCAGTTAACTGATACCGTTTATTTTATTAATCAGATACATCATTATTAACTGTATGATTAAATTAAAATATGTATTGTCACATAATTTAATTGAACCGTGAAGCCTATGCAAAACAAACGTAATTTATTAAATTGTTTTATCAATTAATTTTATCTCTTTTATTATAATTTATCTGGTACCAATAACATTTTTTACTAAGTTATATCTTTTGAAAATCGGTAACTTATCACATTTCAAATTGCGTTCAAATATGTTTTAAGTGGATACTTCGCATTCATTCCGAATATAACGTTTAAGGATCCTTCCATTAGCACATGCAAAATCAATGAATTCAAAACAAATGTAGGGCCTATAATCATCCATTTTGTCTATTATTAAAATCACTTTTGAACACGAACGTTCCTCGAAAGGTAGGTTATTAGCTGCCTTGAGAATTTTACGAATTCGAAGGTACCTTTAGGCAACCTTAATGAAAAGGAGAGACTCTGCATTGCAAATGATGCCTTAAGGTAGCTTTAAAGTAGGTTTTAAGGTTTGTTTCAAATCGGTACTTAAAATCTGAATCTGCATTCAAAAATCACACCTTAAGGCAAACTAAACTCTCCAACGTCCTTAAGGCTACCTAGAGAAAAGACTATGAATACCACCAGTTGCCTAGAATACCAGTAAGCTGATTCGACTGATTCCACGTTTCAGCAAGCTTTGTCCCGAGAAAAAGCAGGATCATCCTTCACATTGATATTGTGTTTAGTGATATTCAAATTAATACATTTGTAACTGTAGTTCTTTATTATTTCAACATCGAACCTTTTGCTTATAATCACAGATCTTAAGTGTCGTTTGTAAAGAAATATATAAGACGACACAAAAGGCGTCTTTATTTTAAAACAACAAAAAGGGGCGTGGCCTAAATATGCCCTATAAAGGGGGTCTGAGATAAAAGTTTGAGAACCGCAGGCCTATAGGTTCCGCCACACAGTTGCTTGGGTCAGTGTTAATTAGTCCAGTGGAGAGTTTGTGTCCGGTCGTTGCGACACTGAATGTATAAAAAAACGCACATATCAAAAATATAAAAGGATCACCACATTCGAAGTTTAATTACCTTACAAATAAAAGTAATTTCAATAATTTTGGGTAATTTATGACGAAAAAGTCCACGTTTTTGTGGAAGCATGTACGCGCCGAATGTATATTCTTACTCGAGCGTTTAGCCTGCACTCTGGTGGTTATCACATCAACTTGTTGCTGGAAAAATAATATATCCGTTAACGTTCAATGTGTGAGAGGCTGTGTTTAATAACACAAACTACCATACATTGTCACGCATACAAATTTCAGTACGTTTACAGTCAGGGTTACGTCTGTAAACCTCAATTTTACCCCTTTATGTAGGTGGCCTAAATTTGCTAGCGGAAGAATGAAAAACTAGCAAACTCAATGTTAGCAGTGTACAGCTCTGCCACTTGGAGAGCTGCGGTCAACTCAGAAATATTTTTTCACTCCTGCCGAGCCTACTTAGATCCTAGCAAAAATAAAACGACTACAGTATAGTAAGTAAATACCACTATTTCCACACCTAAAAGTCAGTCGTGGATCAAGAACATTCAATTGCCAAGTGAACTACAGTATAATGTCTTGCGGATGATAGAGCATAGACCACCGGCGCGCTAATGTGAAGTAAAGAGAAAGTCCCTGGGAACACGATCTACAAGTTCCCACAGTGACGAAGCATCTCTGCCTCACTAAATGTCAATTTTCTCAGCTTTATTTTGACACTGCTATAAGTCATGTCTACCAACTTACGAGAAAATAATTTGGTAAGCGATGATCACCTCCGTCTTTTGTACCGAGCTCGGTCATTCATCAACTCGGATCGTTAAGATTTTACCGAGGTTCTTTCAATGGGATAAAAACTGTTTTGTGCAGAAAATTGCAAAGATACGTCCGCAATACCGTCTGGACCTTCTTTGTGTCTTTGGCAAGACGTGCGTTGTGCAGTTGTAAGTCTTTGTAAATGAATTATGACTTCAACACGACGATTGTATCCATTAAGACACTGTTGTCGATTAATGTATCGAAGTATTACCACACATAGAGTCTGTTATTAACGCAAAATTATCCTTCTTTCGTAAATCTATACTCTATACTAATATCATAAAGAGGTAAAATTTGTTTTGTTTGTTTGTACGGGGTAATCTCTGGAACTACTGAACCGATTGACAAAATAGTTTTACTAATAAAAAGCTACAATATCCCTGAGTAAGGCCTTTTTATCATTTTGATAATAACATTTTTTATTTCAATATTTGTAAATTTAGTCGGAAAAAATTCTTAGGTTAGGCCTAGACTGATGAACCAACACATCTATTTACATCAGCAACAAATTGAATAAAATAGCAAATAAAACAGCTGTTTGCTCTAATATTTCCATAAACAGCTGATTTCAAACTTTGAAGCAATTATTTGTATTTCTATCTTTTAGACCTGAGCCTTGTATAACTGCTGTTATAAAATATACGAAATAATTTGATTCGAACGTTTAACTTATATTTACCACCTCAGCTTTGGGGTTATTATTAATCCTACACCTTTATTATAAAGAAAACATAATAGGATTATGTGTATAGAAGGTTCCGACTGGGTTGGCGTGCGGAGCACGCAAGGGGGATTAATTAAAGTGCTTCAATACTCTAACGATTACTGAACATTTTCCCTAACTCTCTGGTCTCCTTTTGTGGATTTGATCCTGGGATCGAGAAAAACATGTTACACAATATAAACATGCTTCTACGGTGCTTACCTTTTCGTCTGTCTGACTGTATATGTTTTAACAAAATAATTCCAATCTAGAAAACGGTTTGACCGATTGAGTTCAAAGTTGACATGAAGTTTAATCTACTAATGATCTATTGGAAGAAACATAATCGATTATATCAAATCATGCGTTTCAAATTGACGGCGGTTTGAAAATTTAAATCGTGCGTTTTAACAAAAATGTAGCTCTTTTAATTCCCTATAGGCTGTCTAAAAAATCGGATGAAGGATCAAATAGTTAAGTTAAAATAATAACAGCAAACGTATCCACAATATTGTTGTGTTTATTGTGTAGGTATAAAATGCCGGAACGTTACACATAACTAAACTATTATCCTTCATCCGATTGTTTTGACAGTTACACACCATCCGATAAGGAATTATAAAAGGGCCACAAAAGGTGTCTTGACATTTTTTGTTAAAGTGTACGGTTTCTGGGTAATTTAGGTTTGAAATGTTTTGCACTTTGAATCGCATGATTTGTTATAATCTCTCATTTTACTTACATTAGATCATTGTTAAGTTGAACTCAATCGATCAAACCGTTCTCTTGATATGAATTATTTTGTTAAAAACACATACGGACAGACACACGAAAAAGCAAGTACCGTAGACCCGTGTTTATATTTTAAAATATGTTTGTCCGATCCCTGGAATAAATCCAGAAAAGGGGACCAGAGTTTTCGGGGACACCTGTATAAGCCTAGTTGTATCGTGTAGTTATTTACATGAGAATACTGTCACACACGTACAAATGTATACAGCCTACAAGCATTTTTTACTATGTTTTGTACAAATGTCAAACATTTAACCGCAATAGATAATTACATTTTAAAATGTGATAACTTTGCTAATAAATATTTGACCACAGAACAAGATCACAAAGTTTAAAAATAAACACACTTAAACAGGTTTAATAATTACTTGTTTGTTGTTTACTGTATACGAAAATCAGTCGAACTTTGATCAGCTGTCTAATTAGTAAAAGCAAATAGTGAGATTTCATTAATAATAAACCAGCTGTTAATTGCAAATACAAAATGGCTATAAAACTCACTAAAACTGTTTTCAAAGGTATTTACCTGTTGTATTACTTATAAGATTTAATAGAAGTAATAAAATTACACATTTAACATTTTTTAGGAGTATGAGAAGGTTTAAGCTTCAAATTAATACAAACGATATGGACGACGATATGGATAGTTTCGACTAAAACTCTCCCGCATAAATAACATGGGTAATTTTTAGAACTTATATTTTGTATAAACAAATTTGAATGGGTAAAGTGAGAAATTTTATATTATTGTATGAGCTACAAATTGGTGCATTTGTCATGAGCCCAGGTGAAACTGGTTCTCCCAAACTGAGGGATAATTCCCACATAGCTCAGTTTTTTAAACGTCAGTTATTTTAAAAATACAATACAGAGATATTTTGGATACTTATATGTTTCTGTAAACACGGAATGTAAAACGTTTAAAATGACTCTTCATTTGTACAAATTGATTGATAAATAACGACGTAAAGAAATGCCTCTGCAGGAAATAATCGAAATATTTACTTTGAATATTTACATTTCCTAATAAACGGTACCAGGAACTGGGACATACTTTCTCACAAACATATTTAAATTATTAAACAGATTCACTGTGACTTTATAAATTGTAGGTGGGGTAGGAGAAGTGATATTATTAGGAGATATTATTATTATAGGTGGGGTAGGAGATTAACTAATACATATTATTATTATCTAGAGAGAAAACTATTCTATCGATTTCGAACAAATTTGCACCAAACACGTCAATTAGGCCTGTATAGATGCACGAAAAAAGATTTTGAAAAATGTTGAAAAACAACCAAATGATGGCCAAAAGCCCCCACAAATTAGTTATTATTATTATCTAAACGAGAATTTTTAGAAAGATGAGGTTTTTTTGCATATAGTAGGGTATATTAAAGGCTACAAATAAGCCAAATTTTAACTGATTTTTTGGGGATTTTTTTGCCAAAAAGGGGGTTGTTTTTCGTGCATCTATACAGGCCTACTTGACATGTCTGGTGCAAATTTGTTTGAAATCGATCGAATGATTTTCACTCTAGCTTTGTATACATACAGACATATATACAGACATACCGACAGACTTTTTGTAAAAACCACGTTTTTGAACTCATGGGGTCCCAAAACGGATATTTACACAAAAATCTCAACATCGATTTTTTTGCGATCACTAGGCCTATACTGTCTCTATAGGCTACTTAGTACTGTATAGTGAGAAAGTAAAAAAGAAAAGAATAGAAAACTCTAAACAATTCCTAGAATTGTAGAAGTGGACGTAGGCTACATTTTATTATGAAGATAGTAGGCTAATTAGATTACCATGTTCATCCCCCTCCCCCATAAACTATATCAATAATCTCCTTTAAAACAATGAATTATAATTTTTAAACATAAATAACGACAAAACAATTATGTAAAACCGTAGAATACTAAAAAAAATTTGC
>JAGFPH010000841.1:185666-203606 GCA_018207615.1 Philaenus spumarius
CCCTTTCTTAGTGAGCACCTATGGCCTTAGAGGAAGCTACGTACCAAATTTCATTCCAATCCGTTCGGTACTTTTGAAGAAGTCATTTTTTAATAACTTTGATCCCCCCAAACCCCCCTAAAATTTCGAATTTTTTCAAACCCTTTCTTAGTGAGCACCTACGGCCCTAGAGGAAGCTACATACCAAATTGAATTCCAATCCGTTCGGTAGTTTTTGAGAAATCGTGATGAGTGAGTCAGTGAGTCAGTGGGTTTTGGTGTCAAATAATTTGTTTGTTATTATTATTATTGATAGCGAAAATATGTTTTCATCACTCCGTACCGAAAGTAGCTACTTTCGATGTCAGCTGGTAGCAACGAAAACGATCGTTTCCCAAGCTCTAATTTAGAGCAAGGGAAAAACGATCAGCTGATTTTCCCTTGCTCTAAATTTGTTTTCCCTTGCTCTCAATTAGTTTTCCATTTGCCCGCTACGCGCTCTGACGTCGCTTTGCCGTTTATTCTTACAATTTATATCAGCTGTTCTTATTGTTCAACAATGTAAACCGAAAACAGGAATAGGTATAAATGAGTTTTGCTGTGTTGTTATTATAGCGCATGTTTAAAATCTCTCGAAATATACTGAGGTTTCTTCTTCAGCATTGTGTGTATTTTTGCGTCGTGATGAAAAGTACCGTTCATAACTTGTACCGAAAGTGATTTTCCGGCACTTGCTCCAATTATTCCCGTACTCGGCTTCGCCTCGTACGTGAAACTTGGGCGCGCACCGGAAAGTGCCACTTTCGGTACTAGTAATGAAATATACTATTTGAAAAGTATTAAAAACTTCATAGTTATGATATATTTTATATAAACAATATTTTAAGCAGCATATCTCTAAGTAGGCCTATATAGATATTTAATAACCAATGTTTGAGTTGAATTATAATTCTGTAAGCATTTTTATTTGTGTTTGTTTATAGTTTTTCAATCTAACCTTAAAAAGCTGTTGGTTTTGAAGAGTTATTAAAGTGATTATAAATTTGCTAAGTAATGTTGCTTATGGTAATACATGTGAACAAACATAAGCTTTTTATACGAACAGCTGTTTTTGTGAGCTATGGTTTTGAGTTCATACAATAAATGCTGTTCAGTTTCTTCCAAATTTGAAACTTTTTCAGGAAACTTTTCAAACTTTTCTTTACGTATAAACCTTCTATGAACTACTACAAACATTTTAAGACCAAAAATAGCCAAATCGGTCCAGCCATTCTCGAGTTTTAGCGAGACTAACGAACAGCAATTCATTTTTATATATATAGATAGATTTATATATATAGATAGACTAGCTGAATACCCGTGCTTCGATGCTGGGAATTTGTGTTTTGCATCACTATTTATTCATAACAAATTGTAATATTTTCTGTCATTTTCTTTCATTTATTATTTTCAATTAGTTTGGCATTTATTGTTCAATTGCTACCCGTCAATCGTTTCGTCACGTTACGTTTGCTGAATAAATTATATCAATAAAAAATAAAAAATTCAGAGTGAAGAGCGTTTTTTTTCAACCGCTAGATCTATAGACTGGTAAATCACAGTCTTAGCTGGATGTTTGCAGATCACTCAGACCCTTACGTCTTTAATATGCGAATACATAGATCGGGATAGTTTTGATCAGCTTACGTCTAAAATATTTTATTGAAATTAATAAGTGCCATAATTTAGTTCTCCGGCTTTAAGGAAAGAATACCAATTAATATTTATTGTTTTTAGGGGGTTGTTATTTCATTTTCAATCCTTAGCAGCACGTAACAAAATGTAAAACTCATTTACTTTTCATATGCGTTTTGTAAGAAATAAATGATGTATAACATTTCAGCTTTAAGACAAGTAAACAAACAACATTTGCTGTTTTAGGGGTTGTTTCAACCCTTAGAGGCCAAATATTTTTAAATCCTTTCTTAGTTTCCCTCTAGTCCCTTTGAGTAATATGTGTACCTACCAAATTTCACATTCCTTGGCGGTAGGGTTTTTGAGATATATAACAAACAATATTTATGGTTTTACGGGTTGTTTCAACCCTTACAGGCGAAATATTTTAAAATATTGTTTTAGTGAGCCTCTAGCCCCTACGGCAATACGTGTACCAAATTTCCCTTTCCTAGAAGGTAGGGTTTTTGAGATATATAACAAACAATATTTATGGTTTTAGGGGTTGTTTCAACTCTTACAGGCCAAATATTTTAAAATATTGACTTAGTGGGCCTCTAGCCCCTATGGCAAATACGTGTACCAAACCAAATTTCCCGTTCCTAGAAGGTAGGGTTTTTGAGATACGGTATATAACAAACAATATTTATGGTTTTAGGGGTTGGTTCAACCCTTACAGGCCAAATATTTTAAAATCATTTCTTAGTGGGCGTCTAGCTTCTATGGAAAATAAGTGTACCAAATTTCACGTTCTTAGGAGGTAGGATCCGTTTTGGGGAATGACAACCCAAAACTACCCATAAATCCCCAAAACTACCCTAACAAATTTGAATATCAAAATGAAATTTTTTGAGTTTTCCTATTTATATCACAAAGTTTTTGTCCTGCTGTTTTGCACTTAAGGCTAATGAAGACGGGTTTATATCACAAAGTACACATGCCAAATTTCATGGGGAGTGGGAGAATTAGTGATGATGTGTGAGTGAGGGCTTTGCTTTTTATATATAGACTAGAGATAAAACAGCAAATTTGAAATTAAAAAACTTAACATAATTTAAGGTGAACTGAACCAAAACACGTTTATTGAAAGCATTTACATTTATTACCATAGTAACCAACTTGGAAAATTTAGAATCAGGTAATTTTCTTCACAAATAACAGTTTTTTTAGGTTAGATATAAGCAAACACATACAAAATTACTGTTTTATAAGTCAAACAATACATTGGGGATGGTACGTACCTATTTCGATCTCTGTTTAAACAGTATGGGCCGCTACGCCCGCCACTCTACAGAAATCCAACCTAATCAATATCAGAGTATACAATAATCTATTTGCATTGGATTCTCCCTGATTCTCCGCGGGGGCTGGTTAGCGGAGCCCCTGTAGTTATTAATATTTTAACAAAAATATATGTTATAAAATACGTTTGAATGTGTTTGGGAAAGTTAGCATGCTTACCGTACTAATACGCTCGGGGTTGTCTTTCGATGTACAAATACGACATCTTTATTCATAATGTGTAATTGTTCTATAGCACTAGTATCATTTGTACAGTTCTTGAACTGGTATAACGCTGTAACATCTACCTGATTGTCACTTTGGTGACTAGCGAGTTAAATTTCCTATTGAATGTGGATAAAATACAGTAGACGCACTGGCCTACAATGCCAACCTAAAAATAAACAACTTATACTTATAGTCTCTATAGTCGCAGTATGTTTCAAATATGTTAATCAACTTATTTTGCTACCACTACTATCTAAATAGGTAGTTCTTAGAGTAGGGGATACTGTAATTTAGCCAATTTTTGTTTCTCTTCTTATTTCTTTTATATTTGTAAAACAAAGTTGTGGTTTACGTTTTCAATCAGTTTAGTTTCAAATTAGCCTAGGCCTACATACAGAAAAACAGGTGCTTTGTTTGCATTATATGAAAATAGACCTACATGGTGGCCAAAATAAGAGTGGTCATGTTTTGGAACAATAACTTAACTCATTATAAAAATAATTATTTTCAGACATTTTAAACAAACAGTTTAAAAGTTTGGATATGAAATTATAATGTGGTTTATGATACTTATCACCAAATTTCGGTGAAAGTATACATTAACACGCCAGCAAATATTTATGTTGTACAAAACAACTTAATTGATGTTAGAAACTTATATATGTTATAACAATGTGGAAACATACTGTGACTAGAGACTGTAAGTTAGAATTTCATGCTACTGTTTATATGCTTTCATTTTCAAATTCATAAGTTAGCAACCTAACCTTCAAAACACAGGTGGGGTGTTAATGTATACTTTCGCCTAATTTTCATTAGAAATGACTACCAAATGCTAATTTCAGTGACTTAGGCCTACAGTTTTTATTAACAATGCGTCAGTTATTAAGAACTCCGACATATTCTTAACGACTTGTGGATTACGGATCTCTAATAAAAAATTATAATATTCTGTAACTTAATGTTGTAACAATGTCGTCCAACTTGTATTTTATAAGTTTTTTGTTTTATGCTATTTATAGGCCTATCACTTAAATTCAACAGTTTTTTTTAATTTTAAAATCTTAGTAAATATTTACCTTACATTGCGACAGATCTTTAGAACGCCCCACATAAAAAAAGAATAGCCTAGGCCTAGTCCATGCAAAATCAGTAATAATTTGAATGATTATTTAAGGCTGTCTAAAAAATTTCACATTTACAAGCCCAAACGAGGTAAATCACTAATTATTATAAATACGAGATAAGCTACATTGACTAGAAACACTCATTTTTTACCTGAACTCTCTTTTAGCCTATTTTCAATGACAACAAGAACGCAAGTTATTGTTGACTGCTACCAGCATCACGTGACCGAGTCCATCACGCATGCGCAAACTAAAGCATAAACAATACTAGCCCTACATTTGACTGCGTCTTTAGACATATACAACTAATTTATTTAGTAAACTTTGAAACATTCGCGAACATAAAACTCCCGGTGATCTCCTAAACTAAAAAGACCACACACGTCGCTGTGCCCGGTTGCTCGGATTTATCTCCCTTAACATAGCCCACGGCTGAAACCCTGTCCCCGCCTTACACGCTCTAAAGGCCTAAGCCTGACAGTCAACTGAATATCAACACTAAACAGAGTTTCGTTGGATTGTGAACTCTTATTCCAAATAAATAGCATTAACATATTATAATACACGACACCAAATGACACACTTTAAATGTTTTTAAACAAAATGATAGCCTAGGAATAAAAATCATTGTACAGTAAAAGTAGTTATTCAACTTACCGATTTCTGTTATTACATTTCTCTAGTCTAACTGTTGAATAACTTTTCTTCTTACCGCACATTATTTAAAAAATTAAATAGTTGAACCACTTTACACACAAATAATCCTACATTCAATCAATCGGATTGAATTATTTGTAAAACTCATACTACCGAAAAGTCCGACAGACAAGCGTCACAAGCAAAACCGTTACTCAAAGCGAAACAGCTGATGTGCTGATGTGTTAGTTTTAACAGTATAATACATTTTATGAAAATCGCTAGTAAATGTTTATGCATGAGAACATCGAATTATCGAATTAGTTACTGCGTTTATGTGTATGACACTTAGACTATTCATTAAACCAATTTGATAATATTACTATTGATGCAATTGCGTGTTCTCGTTTACACGAATTATGAATTAACACATTTTTGTTGTTGAAGAACTGGTTTCCATTTGCATCGCTACCCTTCGAGCATGCGCACAGTGTAGGCCTATCAGGTGTGACACCCTTGCTCGTTTGAATAATTTAACCTAAATATGCCTAACGTCCTACAGACATAATTAATTATGTTCTTATTGTAATGCTTTAAAATTGAAATAGTTTGTTTGCTTGCAGTGTGACGGCAGCACATTACAGTCCTTCAGTGGAATCAAACTCAGTGTTCCAGCATATTTCACTTCAACACAGCTCAATTATTAGCGAATTTCTATAGGAAATATGAGCTAGGTAGACCTAGAGCACCGATCATGGTCCCCAGAACATGTTGTATATATTTTAAGAGTTGTTTGGTCCAAATTTGGTCTACGCATTGGTTGTCTAAGCCGTTCGTTGGCAAAAAAACCTAATAACCGAAAGCACATTTTTTGACAGGAAGTATCTATTTTTTTTAGGAGTTTTCGTACTAGAATTAATTTTTTTAAGGGATTTATCTAAAAATAATAAATGTAGGGTATTATTCTGCACATTTTGTTCCTTTGCTCTACCTTTTATAGCTCAATTGGTCCCCTCAAAATTTAAAACGTAACATACCATAAAATTACCCGGTTCTAATCCAAATGAGGTAATTTACCGTGGGCATCTTCTGATCCCAGGCCGCGGCCTAGTTTGTACGCTGTGAGCGAAGCGAAATAGTTCAAAATCCGAGGCCGCAAGGTCGAGTTGTAAACTCGTACAGTGAGTTTGGCGCTGCGAGCGGAACAAAGCAGTGTGTGGATCGAAGCTGGAGCAAAGAAATTCTACTAATATATTTCGTTCACACAGTCAGCTATTCAGCGCCTTAGTGAGTAGACCAATTTCCCAAATTGTTGGTAGAAACAAAAAAATATGTAAATTTAATTTTGGAAATTAGCAAAACTTTCAGTCAGCGGTTCAGCTGCGTAATCAAATTTTATTCTAATTTTTTTTTTGTGGCAGGAGCTTAGTAACCTCAAATTTACTTCAGTATGTTGTTCCAGTCAACAGCAGTATGTATTTGACATTCTATTCCCTATAGTAATAGGTTGAAACTGTGTGTATACAAATTTATTATTGCAATACAAATATTATTTATTTTGTTCCATTTTGGCATTGCTGTCTGATCTTGGACACCACCCTCAAGGGGGCGAGCACAGGTTGAAGCAAAAGTTCCACAACCCCTTCGTAATTTTAAACCTGTTACACGTATTAACTCCAGACTTTCAGGAAGTCATATTGGGCAAATTCTGCACCTTTTAAAGGGTATGAATGAATTTTACCCTTATTCGGTTAAGCCCGGGGGGGGTTGCAAGTTAAACATTTTAAATAGTAACACTTATTGTGTGATACCTCATTTTAAAGCCCTCTTTGAGATGTGAAAATTTTTGTAAAGTAGGCCTAAACATCTCTTCGATACCCCAATCCCAAAATACGATGACACTGGCACGAGGACGTCGCTGCAAATGTTAGCGCCATTACCAAAACACATTGGTCCTGTAATGACTTACAAGTCAATTACAGTCAAGCGTTAAGATTTACGGCTTGTCTAAGTGTGTTTAGGCCAGAGTCTAACCGGCGCGGCGTGGCGTCTTGAGCCAAGATAACTTAAACAAAGACAGACAAAACAATAAAACACGACAGATATACGTTAGCAGGCCTGGAGTGAATCATCAAACTTTTAACGTATTGGTCTTTGGCTGAAAGGCTTGGAAGGAGTGAACAAATATTTCTGAGTGACCGCAGCCCTCCAAGTGGCAGAGCTGTACACTACTAGCATTGAGTTCGCTAGTTTTTCATTCTTTCGCTAGCAAATATAGGGCATTTTCATAAAGGCGGAAAATAGAGGGTAACCCTGACTGTAAACGTTGAAATGTGCGCATGCGTGACAATGTATGGTAGTATGTGTTATTAAACACAGCTTTCTCTCACACATTGAACATTAACGGATATATTATTAGCGAATTTCCATAGGAAAAATGAGCTATTGCAGTGGCCCTTATGGTAAGACCCAAGGTCGGGAGTAGCAAATGAGCACCGATCATGGTCCCCAGAACACGTTTTGGGGTGTCATTAAAAATCATATATATATAATGTATCCCTATGTTTATATATATATATATATATATATATATATATATGTGTGTGTGTTCGCACTCTAGCGGACGCATTTTAAGTCCGATTTGGTTCAAATTTTTTACACATGTTGGTTGTCTACGTTGCTCCAATGAATACATATACTATTATTCATTGGTTGCTCGGACGAGTTTGTTAGCCAAAAAAATCCAACAACCGGAAGCACGTTTTTTGACCGGAAGTAACTATTTTTTTAGATTTTTAATACGAGAATGATTTTTTTGTAGAGTTTTTTCTACAAATATTAATATAGGATGTTATTCTGCTCATTTTTTGTTTTTTTTTACACGACCTTATAGCTCGCTTGGTTCCCCCAGAATCGATCAAAACGTGAAATACCATAAAATTAACCGGTTCAAAGCCATTTGGTGGATTTCACCGTGGGTTTGGCGTGCGAAGCACGCAATGCTTTGTGTATTGAAAATACTCCCAACATGTGGACTGGCGTGCGAACCGTTTTGCAGCTATTCAGCACCGTCGTGAATAGACCTATTTCCCAAATAGTCGGTTGAAACCCTAAAAAATGTAGGCCTATAAGCTTAATTTTGGAAATTTGCTCAACTCACTTCAGCGGTTCAGCTGCGTCGTCGAATTATTTTTCCAGTATTCCTCCGCGAGCAACAAGTTGATGTGATAACCACCAGAGTGCAGGCTAAACACTCGAGTAGAAACACAAATTCGACGCGCACATGCTTATACAATGGATTTTTTCGTCATAAGTTATCTAAAATTATTGAAATTACTTTTATTTGAAAGGTAATTAAACTTTGAATGTGGTGATCTTTTTACATTTTTGATACTTGCATTATTGAATAAGGACACTAACAGCAAACATTGATTTAGAGTTAAGTCAAAGAACAAATTTAGTTTAAAACTAAAAGATATCCACATTCCGACTGTCCTAATCTTTAAAATGACATATTCAGAATAACTGTCTGATCATTATTACTCCAGTAATCTTGTTACCCGTGTACCATTACTTTTGTGCGAGTTGAAATTCACAACGGTGACGCCTTTCGAGCCTTAAAAGAATAGTAGTCTACTAAAATGGTATTTCTTTAGTAGGCCTGCCTCTTGTTTAGGATTTCGCAGAGGAACGGAGAGTGTATAGTTTCGTCGTGTCCTCATCAAGGTCCGAAGGTTCCCACACCGCTAATAGTAAAATCCTTCCCAGGAATTATAAACGCAATGGGCCTGGGAGCCCCGGTCCTTGGTCGGTCATAAACATCGGTTACCTGGTTCGTGGGGAGTCCGGCTGTCGTCCAGAAAGGTGCGGACTCTTAGCCCGTCCCAAATGGTAGGACTTAGCCCTGTACTGGTTAGTGAAAAAACCAAAGAGCAACACTCTGAACATAATTTAATGCTATAGTCCTACTTATATAATGATAATTCCAAAGATGCCACTTAACAGATTGGTTAGGTTAGAGCCAGGTACAGGAGTAAAATAATGACCAGCTGTCAATCAGAAATGGCCCAGACTCTTTGTCCGCGTTTACTGAATATTTTTGTAGTCGACCCATCGTTGGAGTGTACCCGGACTCTCTGTCCTACATTCAGTGACAGTAAATAGGTCCAGGAAGTCTGGTGAGTATACAGTACCCCTCTACCCAAATAATAAAAAAAAATAGTAGGGCTACTCAAAAATTTATATTTGTGACCTAAATGTGTGGGGTGTCAATAATAAGCCTACATAAATTGTTTTAATTTAAGAAGCCGTGAAAAATATACCAAGTCCTATTGCTTACACCAATCCACCTTCGGTTGTTGTTATAACACTTTTACCGTCGCCATGGAAACCGAAAGGAAGCGTCGTTGCTGATTTTAGTGTGGTTTATGCATAGAACAAAATAGGCCGAAGCGTATGTCTCAACGATCTTTATTTGTATTTACTATTCTATGCGATCAGCGATGAGTGTTTTTAGTAAACACTATCATTGACAACTTTAACATAGAACAATGTCCAGAGTTGAAAGAGTGATGGGTTAAGAGACAGATATATAGAGTCGTTAATGGGCTGATAGAGAGCAGTAGGGTTTACAAAACATAACCTCAAATTGTTGTTTTAACAGTTTTAAGTGCACTAGGCGTCAGTAGAGATGTGGGCGTAGTACAATTCCAACATTAAAAACCGATCTCTATTAGGGTAAGTTATTTACAAATTTGGCAGGACTGTCCATTCAGTCTGATGGCGCGCACTGGCGACTTTCTGTCGCTTCGATTTAAAAAGTACGGGCGGCTACAGTCACCCCTTTTCCATCTATGTTGATTACATACGTATCATTGAAATGGAGTTCTACAAGTACGAACAATGGTATGAATCTTATAAAACCTAAATCTATATAAATAAAATGTAAATGTTCGTTTGTTCAAAATCTTAAATTTCCGAAAGTTCTTCACCGATTGCTTTGAAATTTACACTAAGTTTCATTTGAATACACGCGTATTTATATATACTTTGAAAAACAACGCCATTGTTAGACGTAAAAAACAAACTATACTAAATATTTTACGGCTATGGGAGCTCCATACTAAATAATAAATAATCCTTACTATATTATTTCTCAAATGTGTTTTTTGTGGTAATGCCATATCTCCCTTAATTCTTCATAAAAATAATTCAAACATCATTTTAAAGCTTATGTTCCCCGCTATTGTCGAAAAATAGACAAATAACTTAAAATTGATGATTTCGTTTAAAAAAATGATTAAAATACTTTCAAATGATTCCTAATCAAAGGCGCCATCTATTAACAACCTGATGTTTAACTAACACGACAGCTGTTAGATTGTTTACATGCTATTTGCAAATGTAATCTATCACACAAATCAATCAAATTAAACCAACGTAAAAAATAAACGTAATTTACTTAATTAAATCAATGTATTAAATCAGGTAAGTAGGCCTACTCCTAACTTGCGAAATATTCACACGACTCAGATAGTTATGCTCGGGGTTGGGACGCGAAGCGTCCAGGGGCAGAGCCCCTAGTTTTACTTTTAAAATAGCAAACTGTAGATGTTTATGAACTGTACAATTATCATTCCGTATTACCTATAGGCCTACAGGCCTATTGTTTTTTATAAATATTTCAAATCTTAGGCCTACCGTTTTACTTCTACCGCGTATGTAGGCCTACAATACTATTTTAGAACAGTAGGCCTACAAGGCATGATTTGTCAACCTTTATCATAGGCGAGAAGCATTTGATATTTGTCGGGTGACAAAAGTCAACAATTAGCTGGGATGCATTAAAACCACATGAGCACGACCAGTCTTACTGCAACAAAGTTGGTCACATTTACATATTTTGGCACTTTAGGCAGTGGGTCTACAAGGAACGCCCTCTAAAATTAATAACAATCTTTATTACATTTCCACGGTTATCTGACGTCTGGACATAACACAGCTTCTATCGGCCTACATCTAGAGAACCACCGACTCCATTTGCAACTGTTTTCCCCGAAATAGGCCTAAAGATATTTTATCTGCTTGGGCAGATTTTAGGTTATGTTTAGCCAAAACTGTTCAAAAGTATTCCCTAGGTTTTAACAGGGTTTATCTGCGCCGAAAGTAAACATTACCTAATTTAAAACAAATTTTACTCTTTTTTTAAATTTTGGACTAAAAAGGTACATTTGTAGATGCCCTTTATAAAAAAAAAACTCTTTAGTCTTATGCTTTGTTGATTTGTGGTTAGTTTGTCTTTTATTAAGTTTTAGTAGGTTGCATCACTGATAAAAGTTATTATAAACAGATGTATAACTACGTTAGGAAAACAGAAGTGTGTTTGAATCGAACAATCGTGCAATAATATTCAAATTGAAAGCCTCAGGCTGCTGTTTCAAAACCGAGTGAAGACCTTTTTTTTTTGAAGTAGGAATTGTTATGGTTTATTTCTTAGTTTTTATAATAGTCTAAATGTTATTTATTACCAGTAGGCCTACCTATAAATAGTGCTAGACCATTTAGATGAGATGAACTTGTATCGGAAACGTATGGTTTTGGAAATGTAGGTTACCCTGACTTCCATCTACTCAGAAGGTAAATATCGCCCCTGTTTTAATGGCCGTGTCCGAAGATAATAAACGTTAGATGGAAGGCGTGAAAAACAAAACGACCTAAGCAGCTGGAACGACCGACTGCCGCAAATCGAAGATTACAACCCCATCGACGCAGCTTGAGCCCAGCTGAGAATCATCCCTTGGGCAGAAACCACGATCTTGGGCAGATGTTGCAGGCTCGGCTATCGGGATCATTAATTTACCTTTCAACGGGCCATAACTCACGAAACAATAAAGTTGGACTTTCAGCTAATTTACTTAAATTATGGTAATTGGCGAAGGTTCGCACTCGGGCTTAAAATGTGCACGTTCAGGGCCGGATCTATAAATTCTGGACGCTTGTGAGAAATTGGGAAGTAATGTAAAAGGCAAAAGCAAAACTGTACATTTAAAAAAAGTTGGATGTAGTTAAGTTGAACTACATGGATGAACACAAGTTGAACTAAGGCAAATGTAGAAGTAGTCCTAAATGTTTGTATAAAATTCACAACTTTTTCAAAAGCACTTTACAACAAGCCAATTCAAAAGCCTATTCTTACTTAAACAACTGGAGCAATGCATTTCTTGTACATAAATAATTTAGTAATCACAACAAATATATCATTTTCTGAAATAAAATGTAAACAAATATTAAAATAATATTACAAAAAATGTTTTTAAAGTTGAGAAAATAACCACGCAGCTAAACCGCTGACGTGAGTTGAGCGAATTTCCAAAATTAACTTTATGTGTTTTAGGGTTTCAACCATTTGGGATATTGGTCTACTCACGAAAGCGCTGAATAGCTGTCTACGTATACAAAAAGAAAAATATTAGCAGAAATTGTTTCACTTCAGCCTTCTTTGGCTCAAGCGCTTCTTCGTCCCGCTCGCAAAAGGAAATACTCGCGTTGTGAGTTTGCTCCTCGACCTTGTGGTCTCGGATTTTGTACTGCTTTGGGGTCGCCGGAATACTAACCCCCAAGCAGGTTCCTACGTCATTTTGACGTCAGAGATCGGGGGGCAGTTTTCCAGTCACGTACACTCAAGTTTCGATATAATTAGAATAAAAAAAAACTAGAGGACTAACCTAAACTGTTTAGTCACAGTATGTTGCCGATAACAGTATAATTGTAGGAACCTGCTTGGGGGGAAGGGGTAGTTTTCCGGGGGGTAGTATTCTGGCGATCCACTTTTGCTAGGGTGGTAGTATTCCAGTCGCGGATACGGCTCCCATATTGGTTAGTTGGCAGATTTCGTGACGTCACGTTTCACCTGGGGAGGTAGTTTTCCGGGGGGTAGTATTCCGCATCCCCCTGCTTTGCATCCAGCTGAACAACGGTGAAATCACCCTGTAGTGGTTTCAACCAAGTACGTTTCGATCGATTTTGGGGGAACTAAGCGAGCTATAAAGTCGTGTAAAAAAACTAAATGTGTAAAATAATCTCCTATATTTATATAAAACCCAGAAAAGTTTCATTTTAGTACGAAAAATCGCAAAATAAAATTACTTCCTGTGAAAAAAGTACTTTCGGTTGTTGAATTTTTTGGCTAAAGAACTCATCCGAGCCACTTAGACAACCAACGTGTTACCAAAAAATTAGACCAAATCGGACTTGAACTGAGGCCGTTATTGTGCGAACACATATAAAAATATAAACAAATGTGTTCCGGGGACCATGATCGGTGCTCATTTACTACTCCCGATCTTAGGTCTAACCATAACGGTCACTGTAATAGTTCATCTTTCCTATGGAAATTCGCTAATAATGGAGAGTAAGCAGTAATTTGCATTTAAGGTATGTAGAAAACATAAAATGAACTAACTTAATGTGTTGTGGGGGCACTACCATAAAACGGATGTTTCAAGCTATCATAACCATATTTTTTTAAGAGTTGGTATAAGTAAGAATTAACTTTTGTCACATTTTCAAGTCCCTAGACCCCTCACCCTGGGGGGGGGGGGCACTTTTTCATAAAAAAACAAGCATTTACTATGGCCTAACTCAAGAACTATGAAAGTTAGGTTCAAAGTAGTTTTTTTACTTTGTAGAGGACATTGTCTGTAACGGCTTCTAGGATAAAATTGCAATTTTTTAAATAATTTAAAGAAAAAATAACTTAATTTGTTTATTAAAATATTTTTTTTAAACTAAAAATTAATTATTAATTTTGAAAAAATATTTACTGATAACATTTCAACTATTCTATGCTAGAGGCCATAGAATTAAATGTTATCTTCAAAATAAGAAGATATCTTTAATAGAACTTGAGATATGCCCGCCATAGTGATTCAAAACGCGTAAAAATTAAATTTTCGGAAAACAGCCCACAAAGGAAAACAAACACCACATCAGTTGCTAAGCAAATCTTGCAAGTGTATTTCTTTATACTAGTGGACCCGGCAATGCTTCGCTATTGCTTGATTTACCTAACCTAAAATTATATTCAGTTTTTGATCCAAATCAGTTGTTGATCAAAATCAGCTGTTGATTAAAATCAGCTGTTTTAAGCTTTTCATATGAACAGCTGTTTTTTGTGCCCCTGATAAAATCAAAAGAAATCTTTCTTCTTCTTCCTTAAGATTGACCTTCCATAAGATTAACATTGAAACTTTGAGGGCCACTGGGGCGTATCCCTGAGGGCCGATGTAAATTATACTGGGATTCTGCTCATCTACAGGACACTACCTTTCTAACGGTATGCGCGAATTTCTCCTACGATGCACACAAGCTGAGAAAAAAGGACGACAAGTTTTGTGCTTGCCTATTAATATATAGATTACTAGTATACATAGTACCATTTGAATTTTCTTTCTATATTCCTCGAACTAGTGACTCAAAATTGTGTGCAAGCTTTTAGTTATCGTTAGATTTGAATGGGTTAGAATAACATTTTCTTCGCTTATTATATATCAATCTCTTCAGAAAAACATAGTGAATAAGAAACTGCAGCGCAAAAAAATGCTAGAAAAATGTGTTTTTTACGATTTTTAGGATGGAGTGCCCCTCAAGGGGTGGATACCCTGTCCGCCATATCCTATACTCTAATACGAGCAATGTCTGTTTGTTGGTTTGTTTGTGTGTACGAGCAATCTCGAGATCCAGCGGAAGGATTTTGCTGAAACTTTGGGATTAGAGGCTTTTGGGACTAAAAAATCGATTGGTGAAAACCACTACCTCAGGAAAACTCGTATTTTTCTGAAAAACTTATTTGAAAATTGAAAATTTTTAACATTGGGGTTATGTAATTTAAAATCAATAGGATACATATGACAAACATCAGCTGTTTCCTATAATATTTCCATCAGCTGTCTCCTATAAATATTTTTTTTTTTTTTTTTTTTTTTTTTTTTCTTAAAGGTTAGAATTGTTTTAAGCTTGAAATCAGCTGACCCGTGCTAATATTTCGCGAGTTATGAGTAGGCCTACAAAACAGTACTTACCTGATTTGTATTTTGTATTTACATACATTTTCCTATAAAAAAAAACACAATTAACAAAAATACCGAGTAATGCTCGGTCGCCCAGGTACTTGAACCTGATTATCATATGCTTCAGAATAAGTAATTTTTCCCCGTTAATTCGAGGAATAAATTTAAAAATTTGGTTTCATTTTGAAGTACTGTCATTTGCGGATGTTGATTGCTGAATACATTTTCAAAACCCGTTTTATTGTTTTCATAAACGTATGATATAAATAGTAAACTTTATTAATTTTTTATTCAGTTCCAAAAAGAGATATTGCAAAAACCTTAGCAATCAACACACATAATCTATTTTACTTTAAGGAAAAAAATACAGCTTTCGCTTTTCGACGAAAATAACACAAACTTATGCTTAATAGTGAAGGTATGGTTAGGTTATTTTGACATTGAAATTGGTAGCCAACTTCACCGTTTTGAATTTAGGGAAACGAGCCATGCGACTTAATTTTCGTGACAAAAACCTGTCGCAGATATGCGTACACGACATTTAAAATTCATTTGCATTGAAGTACGGTAAATAAAAACCAATAAACAAGCCTACAGTTTAATTTCCGTAATATGTTAATTTGCGCATGCGCGGTACTGACGCATTAAAAGATTGCTCTTTATTAATTACTAGCTGACCCGTGCGAATATTTCGCAAGTTAGGAGTAGGCATAGTTACCTGATTTAATAGATTGTATAATCAAGAAAATTTTGTTTAATTTGAACGATTGAGTCCCATATAGAAAGTAAAACACAATCTAAAAAGACAATTTCCATCACCAATTATACGTAACTATTGAACGATAAGCAGAAAAACATAACTAAGCAACAGCAAAATTAAAAATAACCTACTTCAATAAAGTACATTAAGCAACAGCAAAATTAAACATATAACCTACTTCAATAAAGTAAATTATAACATAAACAAACCATGTTATGATAATAAAACATGTGCTGTTATAATCAGCTGATCTGTCTTATTATATCTGTCCAATAGAACTCCAGATGATAATAAAACATGTACTGTTATAATCAGCTGTTCTTTGCTATTATATTCAGTTGATCAGTAAAAACAATGTTAATGAATAGAACATTTTTAAATTCCATTTTAAAAGTATTTAATGAAGGAATAGTAAAATTTTATGGCAACTGGGCAAATATAGAGTTAATTACCTTTCATCTAGCACAAACCGCATGTCAATCGGCCCAATAGAACTCCAGATATCACTCGGAATAGGCTTAAAATTTTACCCCATGTTAAATTGCCATAAGAGATTTTAATTTCCGTTTTTAGAAAATTTAGTGGGGTAATAACTGAAATCCAAGCAAAATGGGCAAATATACAGACAATTACCTTTAATTTGGTACCAACTGCGTGTATATCGGTCCAGTAAAACTCAAGATCTCACTCGGATTACAAAAAATCTTTTCAAATTAATATATAGATTACTAACTAGGAGTTCTATCCCTGCTCGCTTCGCTCGCCAACCAACCATTGACTCATGTGATGCCAATGCAAATATATTATTATATATTGTGTTATTTTTACGGAAATGATGATTGATTACTACAGAGGCACTTGGATATAAGTTGGGTGGTGGGGCGGGGGGGGGGGGGGGGGGGGGGGGGGGGAGGAGGGGGGGGGGGTGGCGGTGAACTGTACATAATGAAGGTCAAAGGTCGAAATAGACATGCAATATCTCCAACATTTGTCCATAAAATCCATAATTTTTTGATTTTTTCAATTTTTTAACAGGAATTTTATATATTTTCGGAATAAAAAGTAGCCTAAAATATTCTCTGAATATTCCTTTAATAGGCCTAGTCTGTTAATGAAAGTTTCTTCAAAATCGGTTCAGCCATTCCGGAGATTACCCGGCCAAACAAACAGACAGACAGACCGACAAAAATGTATAAATTTGTGTTTGGGTTTTGGTAATGTGTTAATATCCATATGAGCTTAGAAAAAAGTTTATATTTTGAAATCACAGACAGGCACTTCAATTTTATTTATATGTACAGATTTATCTGCCCCGTAAGCCTATAATTATGTAGGCCTAACTTGCCAACAGTTCAGGGAACCCAATGTCAAACACATCTTCTTGCAATGGTTGGATCCCAAATAGCAAAATCTCGTGTTTCCAGCGTCTGTGGAAGAATGTGGGCGTCGTCATCGAATATCGAGAAGTTATTAATAAATTCGAAACCAAATCTGATGCATGTATTCCAACCCACTATTCCATTCCATCCTACACCTACACTCTTCTCCTTATTTGTACTCCAAATGTGTCGTTTTTAGTTGGTGCGTAGGTTTGACGCCAGATTTCGTTGTTTGCCGAGAATCACTGCAGTTGATTAGGGCTTGTATGCCTATTTAGGACGTGGCTCGACGAACGCCTACAATTTGTGTCTGTTGCATTTAAGTAGAACGAAGAGAGCTCGTGGGATGTAGACTTGATATGTTTCAGGTAATAGTCGCAGTTTTAATAATTACTGCTTTGAATAGTTATACAAATAATATATACAGTGTTCAAAAAGTCCCTTTATTATTTTTGTTACGCACTAAAATAAATAAGTTAACAAAACTTAGTAAATATCTTGTGTTGCATAACAGGACAAATCTTTTGACATATCTGAACCTCTATGTTTTTGGGGAGCTCGAAGTTAGGGAGGATAACGATTTCAAATATAAAGGTAAGTCATGTAATACACCATTGAAAAGCATAGACTACTAAAAGAAACAGAATGGCTCAAACTAGAGCTTAGTACCTTGCTTCGTTTCAAAGTAATTTACAAAGTTCTGGAAAAAGGTATTGGTGAATACCTCTGCCTGCGTGTACGAAATACATTAGTAGAGATTCAGCCACGGC
>JAGFPH010000841.1:204516-260513 GCA_018207615.1 Philaenus spumarius
ATCATAAATTATCCAAAATTATTGAAATGACTTTTATTTGAAAGGTAATTAAACTTGTGGTGATCTTTTTACATTTTTGATATTTGCATTATTGAATAAGGAAACAAATCGCAAACATTGATTTAGAGACAAGTCAAAGAACAAATTTAGTTAAAAACAAATTTTTTAAACTAAAAGATATCCACATTCGGACTGTCCTAACCTTTAAAATGACACATTCAGAATAATTTTCTGATCATTATTACTCCAGTAAGCTTATTACCCGTTTACCATTGCGCTTATGGGAGTTGAAATTCAAGATGGTGGTTGGGTCTGCCGAGCCATAAGTGTAATACGCGAACGTACACCTGAAGATAACACCGGTTTTAGCGAAACGTCTACCCCATTTCACCCCTGACACTCGAGTAATCGAAATACGAATGGTTTTTCTTTCTTGTGCATAGCCTAAGAATTACAGTATATCTAACCTACCAAATTTAATCTATCCAGCTTGTAGGTAGTTAGTGGAATTACAAGTCTTTATTTCGACAAGCTCTCTTTCCATAAACATGTTTACGTTCATCACTATTACAGATAGATCCAATATGGCGGAGATGAAGCTATGCTCAAGAGCCACTCGGAAAATTATATAAACGGATTAGCTCAGGGACAAACAAGCATCGTTGCACCAGGTAAACACATGACGTCAACACATGCCACATGGAATACCAAGAACCGAGGTCTCAATGTCTCAATCCGGCTGGCGCGCTCTAGCGGGAGTTCCAAGAAACTGAAATAAGATGTTTTGATGACGCAAAATAACATTTCCAGGAACACGAAGAAAGCTCCCGTCTATCCTTCTTGAGATGGTGCGGGCTTTTAGCTTTATGTAGGACAGATAATTTGACTGATAACATCGGTGCAAATATCATCATATACAACTACCATGTCCCGCACGGATGTACCTCGGGTTTGATGTCCCTCGCGGTCCCTAATCAAACGTAAATATTACTACTTATAACTTACCTGTATTCTGTATTGCACTATATAGAATTTAAAGTCAATATATGTACTTTATGTGTCGGTCCATTAAAATACCGGTAGCATTATCTATTATTCCTACAAATAAACACATAGAAATAATAACTGTGCCTGTCCTGTATATTTAGGCCTACTCTAATTTAGGCTATGTAAGGCATATTGATGATTATAATAATGCTGGTTCTAACCACACATTTAACACAATACATAAACAAGACCTTGTTACTCCTGACGCTGACGCAAGATTTAGTAAATCTTAAGATAGTTTCATGTGTTATCAATATAAATTATGCAATAAATAATCATTAATGTCTGGAAGTAGATCGGAAATGTCATTTCAAATTGGCTCAAATGTATTTTACCACATACTATAGAATTACTCGTCCATAGTCTGTGATTTTACTCAAATATTGTAAACTAGTTTTATAAATACTTGTCTTAATATGTTGTGGTAAACATTTTATATTTAATATACTAATCCTAGGACTATATTTTGTAATTTGATGTAGGCTACACGTTGTGCTTCTGTAAAACTTAGACTTTTGCCAATAATTAGGGTTAAGCCTACATTGTAAAATGTTTACCTGTAATGAAGCTCTTCAACACCAGTTTATTTTTTTCATATAACAATGTTCATATATATATGACATTGCTGATGTCCCCACAAACCTACCAATGTCTTATAATAAGTCAAATCAATGTTTTATTGTACATTTGAAAAATATTAGATTCGTAATTCGTTGAAAAACAAAAACTATTGTAAAAATAGTTCCTGTCACTGACTTACGTAGCAGCACTTCATAGACCAAGAATGTATTGCATTTGGAAAGTTTATTCAGGTAGCAGCACCTTACGGAAAGTTTCGTTTTCTTTTAATAGTTCCTTTAGTCGCGGCTAGATGGCAGTCAATCATTTATAATTAAAAGAAGCAGAAAGTGTAATTTTACAACTTTTGAGATCTTGTGGCAACCAAATAAACAAACTTCAATTAACTATAAATAAACTTATTAAAGATCTTCAGAAAATCTAGTATCCAATAAAACTATATATCTCAGTTCTATTTAAAAATATTTTATCATTTTGTTCTGTAATTATTGTACTAAATAAATTAAATTGTGACTTTGAATTACACAGTTATACAATTTGGTCAATTCTTTGCTGCCTGTGGTTTAAAATGCATTGTTAATCATAGCATAGTGTTATTTCTGGAATTTTAAAAATACATTAACTATTTTATTTTACTGAGCATTGCTTAGTGATCTTACTCATTGCTGCACAACATAATGTTGTCTCGGTCAAGTCTAAGAGATAAGGAATAATAAGTAGTCTAAGAATTCAAATTTATGCCAGCTAAAGAAATATATAAAAAATGATAAGCATTTACAATTTGATGTATTTTCATAGTGATTTGTTATATGTGTGTTATACTTGTTCAAAGATATTTTATAAAAGTTCTGTTACCAAAGAATATGGTAGTTAAATGAAACATATTTTATAAAACGCATTTCCTTTGTACAAGTTAAGATGCATTTCCATTTACAAGACCTTTTATTACAGATTTAAGATACCTAGTGTAATGGAGGCCTTAGCTTAAATTAATTTGAAACTTTAAATGTCGTGAAATTTGCTGGTAACACATAAATATGTATAGATTGCTAAATAAATATGAGATTTAACATAATTTTCATTTAAGTTTGTTTCTTTCAACCTTCTTACTCTTAAAAATTAACAATGCTGCAGGTTGCCATTGACTAGGCCAGTTTTCAAATACTAAAACAAAATTTACTACAATTTATACTGGAACAGAGACTAATGTCACAATATATTTGATTTTTAACTTGCTTTTTTGTGATCTATGGCGTTTTATAGATTGACGAAGGCGGTTTCAACTTCACTGAGTCATTTTCAAGTCACATATAACACATTGAACAAAATAACTAACACACAATTCACGTGATGTACCGTGGTCCAACGATTTGTTTGATGTGACTGCGTAATGTGAGAAATGTGTTACAAGTGACCAATGACTACATATCAATAAGACGAACAGTTTAAATGGGTAGGATTCAGAACAGGAAAGTAGGAATAAAAGTTAGTTTGTACCATCGAGTCGCTAGGAGCTCTCAGGGAGCGTTTTGCCAGCCGAGTGTGGGACAAGGATGGAAAGGAGAGAAGACGCAGAGAGGTCCGACTGTCATGTGACTGTGACCATCGAATCCTAGCGGCCGATGGCGCAAACACACTTTTATACCTGCTTCTCTGGTCTGAATTTTTAACATGGGCACTTTTTTCGTCTTATTGTTATGAAGTCATTGCAAAGTGACTCAGTGAAGTTCAAAAAACCATCGCCAACATACATGACGCCATAGATCACAAAAAAGTAAGGTAAAAATCAAATATATAGTGATACTTAATATTGTGATCATGAATTTGTGTCACCATTTCATTAAAACATCCCTAAAAGTAATTAAATATTTTAGTTTTTACTAATAAGAATTTTGTTGCAAAACACTGTAATATATATCTATTTTAATCAGATGATAGTTTACATATTTTCTATAAAACAAAATTGAGTTGTGGTATTTTATGAGATTGGCATGGCGTCTCTTATGGAAAGAACATAATGTGATTCCACACTCCCTAAGAAGACAAGTTCTGGGCTACCTATACAGCCTGCAGGGCATGGTTTTTTTTTTTTATAGCTATGAGTTCCTTGGCCGGACATTACAATTAGGCCTACATACTGTTTGATGAATTGTTGTATTATATGTAAATCGTTTAGGAAGACTGAACTTTAGTCGCTACTTAGTTCTTGGAACGTAATAAATAAGCTTGTGGATGACATAATGATTTTTAAGATCCAGTTGAAAATGGAAGTATTATGTAGAATAGATAAAGAAGATTTGTGATTGGAGTAGGAAACGACTTTGACCGGCTCTGGTCCTACAGGATCCTATGAATCATAAACGATAAGATGGTGTACACCAACCGGCTCAATCCGTGTGGCACTATAAATTATGTGTTGTGTACTTTGTGTTTTTAATGTGTTTGTGTTTGTGTGTGTATATGACGACCTGAACAGTGATGAATATATTTTATACTTGGTAATGCGATTACGGTCTCGAAACGCGTCGTAAAAGTAGGACAACTCAAGAAGTCACAAGACGGACTAACAATCAGGTAAAATACTATAGTAATTTTCTGTATTAATTTCAGAGATGAATAGCCTATAACACGTTTCAAGACTTGGTTTTAAGAAAACAAGAAAGGACGAGGAATTAAGGAAAAAGGAAAAATTAAGGAAAAAGCAATTTTGTTGCTTAAAATTCCCCAGAGTTAAAGTTTTGTGGCAAGTTAATTATGAAATTTGTATTTACTGATTTTAGGTTTCAATTCAGTTAGAAAAGCAAAATCTTAAAAATGATTTTCTTAAAGCTAAATTTGAAATTTTTCCTAACTTAGGTCCTAATGAATAAATTAAAATATAAAAAATTCAAAGTAAAACAAAACGAAAAATAAAACAACGAATAGGCCTAAATCAAAATGCAAAATTATTATCCTGTTGTTAATTAGCCTTTTTTATCAATGAATAAATTTTACAAATTAAATATTTTCAAAGTAACACTTTCAGATTTTTACAATGCATTTATTTCCATCTGATTTTTTTTAAATAAGCGAAGCAATTAAAACTTTCCTAACTAATTATTTTATTTCTATTTCAATTGAAAGCTAATAATAAAATTAATGTCTCTAACAACAATTTAACATCGAAATTACAATTCTTTGATTTTGAGGTTAGGCAATTCAAGATTTTCAAGTTTAAGTTATTCAAAGCCGAAAAACAGGTTTCGTTATTAATTTCCCTCATTATTTCAGTTAGGCCTACTTATTAATGTGAATTTTGCCTTAGATTGTACCTTCACCAAGACTAAAAGAAAAAGAAAAAATAACGATGACAATTTAATTTAAAAACTATAAACAAACGTAGGGCTAACACGGACGAAATTATAGGTTTGGGCCAAAAACAGTTCTTAAAATTGCGTAATTCTAATATTTATCTATTCTATTGATAAAAAGGATTAGCCTATGTAAGAACTTTTTAAAATGTTGTAAATAAAAGACTTTTGGTATGTACTTACTTCTGAAATATGCGCGCTGAAACGATTCCGTAGAGTGGCGGGAGTAGCCTAATCTGCAGTCATTTCCTTATTAATTTGGTGCAATATCACATACTTCAACACAAATAGGTTTAAAATAACTATTACGTTTATGTTAAAGTAAAAACTAACAAATATCTGTTAAAAAATCGGTAAAGTCGCTTTTAGAATAAGTGAACGTGAATGAATGTAATGTAAACAGATACGAATTTAGGAAAAACATGGCTGCCGACATCTTGACCAATAGGAAACAAGACCTCACTTGGCCACACTGTCTCTATCTAGTCACTGTAGAATTACAGACGTGCAGCGCTTTCTAGTAGTTAAAGTATTAACTACAATCAACATGATTTGTTGTAATTACAAAAATGACTGTTGTATTTGTAAGGTGCTGTCACCTGGTAGATAAAAGTAAAACTATTTATAATTGTTTTGCTACACGCCGGAAAGTGCTGCTACCAACTTTAAAATTATGAACTATTATTTGTTTTAATAGATATTTTGGAAGATTACTTTATAATAAATAAATAAATGACTTTTTGTAAATTAGTGTCCCGTAAGGTTTTAGTGTCACCTGTGATTTATTTTGATAATAACATATTACTTCGGTTCTCATTAGAATGCTGAAAATATTGAAATAATGCGGTAATTTTGTGTGTGTCTGTTTTTCTGTATACACGATAAAAAAGCACTCACAAACGTTGTAGAAAACTTCTGGTGGTACCAAAATCTTCGTAATTTTATTGCGGAAAAGCTTTTGAGCTTTCTAGCGTGAGTCATAGCGCATCGGGGTCACGTTTTTGGGTCAAAATTTAGAGAATTTCCGATTTTGACAGTTTAAAAGTCGTAGCGCTTCGGGATCACGTTTTTGGATCAACATATTGAAAATACAATGTAGGGTATCGTTTTATATGTTTTTGGGTACGGGAAAACCGATTTTGACAGTTGAATGTAGCACTTCGGGGTCACGTTTTTGGATCAAAATTTTGAAAATACAGTGTGGGGTAACGTTTTATATGTTTTTGGATACGGAAAAATCAATTTTGACACTTCAAAAGTCGTAGAGCGTCGGGATCACGTTTTTGGGTTCAAATTTTGAAAATATTGGGTCAATATTTTGAAAATTTTGTGTGGGGTTACATTTTATATGTTTTTTGATACGGGAAAACCAATTTTGACAGTTAAAAATTCGTAGCGCTTCGGAATCAAGTTTTTGGATCAACATTTTGAAAATTCAGTGTGGGGTAACGTTTTATATGTTTTTGGATACGGGAAACCCGATTTTGACAGTCAAAAAGTCGTAGCTAGTCGGGGTCACGTTTTAAGGTTAAAATTTTGAAAATACAGTGTATGATAACGTTTTATATTTTTTTGGTACAGTAAAACCAATTTTTACAGTCAAAAAGTCGTAGCGCGTCGGGGTCATGTTTTGGAATAAAATTTGGAAAATACAGTGTGGGGTAACGTTTTATATATTTTTGGGTGCGGGAAAACCAATTTTGAAACTTCAAAAGTAGTAGCGCGTCGGGGTCACGTTTTTGGGTCAACATTTTGCAATATGGGTCAACATTTTGAAAGTTTTGTGTGGGGTTTCGTTTTATAAGTTTTTTGGTACGAGAAAACCGATATTGACAGGTAAAAAGTCGTAGCGCTTCGGCATCAAATTTTTGGACCAAACTTTTGAAAATTCAGTGTGGGGTAACGTTTTATATGTTTTTGGGTATTGGAAAACCGATTTTGATAGTCAAAAAGTCGTAGTGCGATAGGGTCACGTTTTTGGATTAAAATTTTGAAAATACAGTGTGGGGTAACGTTTTATATGTTTTTGGGTACGGAACAACTGATTTTGAGAGTTTAAAACCGTAGCGCGTTGGGGTCAAGTTTTTTGGTAAAAATTTTGAAATATTGGGTCAAAATTTTGAAAATTCTGTGTGGGATATCGTTTCATATGTTTTTTTTTCATCGAAAACCAATTTTGAGATTTAAAAAGTCGTAGTTTCAATTCATGTGTTCTGTCCGGACGAGCCGAAGTCTTGAAAAAGTGCTTCACCTTTTCACTAATTTCTATTAATTTAAGGGTCTGTAAAAAAACATTTAATTTCTTAAGGCAGATTGAATTTTATTATTTAACCATAAGTAGTATAGTACTACTAATTGTTATTTCCTTTCAAAATATAGGTTAGTTTACAGTCTAAGAACATTTTTAGAGTGTCACTAACCTCGAAGAACAGAATAAAACAGTTTGACTTTTCTAACAAATATTAAAAGACGTTTGTAAAAAAAGGTAAAGTAAAACTAATGTAATCTAAGTTAATATGTTACAGAAATTAAATTGTAAAAACCCCTTAAACCAATTTAGAGCTATTTTGTATAAAATAACACAAATTAATTCTGTAGTTGTATAAACTGAATATAAATACACAACTAAAGGTGGCGCCAAATTGGATCAAGCCTACAGGAGGCAACTTGCTAAATCCAGCCCTGCATAGACATAGGCTCTTAAACAAATAATGTAGAATTTCAGCTAACATAAACTAATTTATAACATTTCTTCTATATTAGTTTTACTAAATAAGAATTCCTTGAGGGCAGTTGTATAAATTATTCTAATCTGTTTTATCATGTAATGGAGTATCATGAAAATATTTGTAGCTATAAATAAATACGGTAACTGATTTTTTTAAACAATGATACAGTATATGTAAATTCAGTTTTCAAAGTTTATGCAAGTTTAAAATGTTTAGTTTGTTGGTGTTTGTACATACAATAAAATGAGTTGCAATAACGTCTTATTTGCTTGATTTTATGAAATATGTAGGTTATTTTTTAACAAAAATCTATTTTTTACGGGAACCACTGATTAATCGGCCAAACAGGTAACCGGCCAGGGTCTCGGTCTCGCCCGGACCGGTTAAGAGGGGTTCTACTGTAGTCAGAAAAAATCCTGTTTGTTTTATACCTACAGTGTCCGTAGATTAGAGAGCAGTGTGTATACAACTTATTTTTGAGAGTACAGTAGGAGCCCTCTAACCAGAAAAACGGATAGTTAAATGAAACATCTTTTATAAAGAAGAAAGTTTGACGGTTAGAGGCTAAGGTCAAATTACTTAACAAAAACAAGTTCTCTTTTAAGTTTAAACACTATTTGGCCATAATTTATTACTAAGCACTGTTATTTCACTTCCCACAAAATTTACTAAGAATTTTGGCAACACAATGAGCACTCGATACTGTGAAACAGCAACTCCTAACTTGTTTAAGATACACAAAAAAATCTAACGTGAAAGAAGTGGCAAGTTCCTGACCAACTCCCAAAAAGATTAATCTATCAAAGTAGAGTAGTTATACCTAAATTGTGGTCAAGTCTGCTCCGTAACCTCACTTCACTCCTACTTTCATGAGCAACACTACTGTTTTCTTTTTATTACCAAACACTTGGTCAGTTTCTGAATGAGACGTAAAACATAGGAGTTCTGTGATTGATGGGAACTAGAGAACTGGCCAAGTGTTAAGAGCAGTGTTGCTCATGAAAGTGAGGAAGCAAAATTAGCAAGTTTTTGTTTTATGTGAGAAAAAATTCATGTTTTTGTGAAAAATACAAGTACAAAAATGGGAAGTAATTCAACCCATGAAGTAGGCTATGGTTAGCTTCACTTTTGCCGTGGGTTGCCCGGTAATGCAGTATTTCAGTACTAATATTCTTGAGAAAAAAGAAACTTTAAGATTTTCCCTTTTACTTAAGCTTACACTATAATACCTACCTTTGTGCCATATTCACGTTTTTAGTCTTACAATTTGAATGCCAAGGTAATAAAAATAAAAACTATGAAATTCTCCCCATTTGAAAACATTTGTATTGATAGCTCAAATACAATGTCCTAAGCTAGTATCCATTTCAAATAGAAGCAGATATATGTTGGATGAGAAAATCCGGGTAAATTGGTTCAAGTGAAGGAGCACTGGCATGCTTGCTGGCACACTGCCGTGGGCTCACATCTAGCACCCACATGCTATGAAACTAGTAGTTCTGTGAACAGTAGACCTCACTCGTTGAAATAACAGACGAGGTTTTAAAGGACTACAACTCAGTAAATGCGACGCAACGCCAATCGGGCTCCTTATCTTGGCTCCCCCTCCACAACTCACTCACAGTCACAGCGGCCACATTGACATAGTGCAGGAAAGAGCAAAGCAGCAGGTAGTGCTCTCTCTATCCCTCTCATAAAATTATAAGCTTTTATGAAGATATCTAAACAATAA
The DNA here is from genome assembly GCA_018207615.1 of Philaenus spumarius. Lineage (NCBI taxonomy): Eukaryota > Metazoa > Arthropoda > Insecta > Hemiptera > Aphrophoridae > Philaenus > Philaenus spumarius. The sequence goes on from JAGFPH010000841.1 coordinate 213,954, forward strand.
ACGTATAAAAACATGGTTAAAATACAAAAAATTGGACGATTTTTAACAAATTTCAAGTTTGCGGCCATTTTGTGAGCTTACCGTTAGAGCTTGATACAGAAAAAAATCAAGAAAACAATTTTGTAGAACATCAAATTTGCTAACATGTTATTAGTTTTTCAATTCGACTTACAGTTTAGCCATAAACTGGCTTTGGAAAAAACTTACACTGAGCAAAACGGCGCGGCCGCCATTTTTATTTAATTTAAGGGGTTAAAAATGAAAAATGGAAAAAACCATATAAGGAATAAGGAACATTCATGCAAAAAATCATGACAATCGGTCAAGGCGTTTGTCCGTAATCGTGAGACAGACAAACACACAGACGAAATGCCCAATGGTCGAGCTAAAACGGAGACCTCGCTTCCGCTCAGTCATTGAATACTGAACTTCCAGGTAAAATAAAGTCAAATCCACCAAAAGGCAACACTTTTTTGAAATTACTCTCCAATGATTACAAAATTTGTTCATGAATGGCTATTTTTATTTTAAACAATTATGTTGGCTTTACAACACCTGATGTTGCCGTTGCAGGTATGTTGGAGGCCCAATTACTTGTAACAAGTGATTCAGGTAGAGGTTACAATTTTAAGTTGGCAGCACTATTCTGTTATGCAAGATAAACAGCTGATATTTTGTATTGGGCATTGTTGTTTAGTGACATTTGTTGTTATGGAGCATTATTCGATTGAAGAACATGTTTTAATAATTGTTAAAACCTTTTTTAAAAGTGGGGAAAATTTTACTAACACGATTCGAGCACTGCAAAATTATTTTGGTAACCATAACTGTCCATCACGTGCAGCGATTAAATAACTGATTTAAAAATTTAATGTAACAGGTTCAGTGTTAGATGTTCAAAGACTTGGAGTGGCCGATCAGTGGCAAATATCGCCGCAAAATGCACAAGTGTTCATGAAAATCCGTCAACCTCAATTGGTCGTCGTTCCCAGCAATTAGGCCTTTCCGCGCAGGTACAACGCAGCGCATTTTTACTAAAGGTCTGCAATTGACTCAAGAATTGAAACTGGGAGATCATCGACAGAGGCGTGAATTTATAACTGGGTGTTGGAGAATAATCAGAATGATGACAATTTTGTGAACAAAATCATCTTTTCTGGTGAAGCTCATTTTCATATCAATGGCTATGTAAACAAGCAAAACTGAAGCATTTGGGGACTTGAAAATCCTCATGCTTTTCACATGAAACAAATGCATCCAAAAAGGTAACTGTTTGGTGTGGATTTTGGGTTGGCGGCGTGATTGGCCCTTACTTTTTTGGAAATGCCCGTGGCGTTGCAGTTGCTGTCAATGGAGAACGTTATTGGGAGATGATAAGCTTTTACTTTTGGCAGCAGTCGGAAGAATTAGGTGGTAATAACGAGGACTTGTGGTTTCAACAAGATGGAGCCACTTGTCATACAGCTCGTGCATTTGTTGCACACAAAGTTTCCTGGCCGTTTAATCTTTCGTTTCGGTGATCAACATTTTCCAGCAACTTCCTTTGGGGTTACATAAAGCAGAAGGTTTACGCAAACAAGTCACCTCAATTCAGGAGCTGAAGGTTGAGATTCGCAAATTTATCCATCAAATTCCAAAACAGTTGATCGAGAAAGTGATGGAAAATTTCATCAAAAGTGCTGCACGTGACGGTATCATTTTTTTAGGGATATAATTTTTCAAGTTTAATGTCAATCTCTAACCAATGTGTCTAAATAAAAATATACCAAGTAAGTAAACTACAATGCTTATTATTTAACTGAATCACCCGTTACGTACACCTAAAGATTGTGTTTTGTTTAGAGGTGAACATACTGACAGTCTATCATGAACTGTAAACCTACTGACTTCACAAACAATATTTCTACCATTGATTATACACAACCATTCATGTCCCTACACTAGTGACGGCTTGTAGTAAATATTAGTGGTGCTCCTTCAGCAAAATGTTTAACCTTTGATCCAAAATTGTGTAAAATGAAACAAACATGTACCGGTATGAAAAGAAAATTTATTCATAAACTTCCTAAAAGAACAAAATCAAACATTGTTTACTTACTTTAACCTAAATGGTTACAGTTCTAATTTCATCTATTGACCTAAAAATGAAACCCATTCTTCTTGTTTTAATTCATTTTATTGAACATGACCGTTTCATAACAGCATTACACAATATGGATTTCAGCGTTAACTCCTGTTATCAAAGCTGTTTGCATTAACTCATTCATGGGCTGGTGTAACATTAAGTCATACCGGTAATTTAAAAATATAAAGCATTCTTAACTCAAGGTTTTTGGTATTTAAATGATAAAATGCCTTAATATCAAATACAGCTTTATTAATTTATTAAAACTAGTAGTTGGGTCGGTCGAGTAGGAGCTCGATTACCACACGCGAAGTAAAAAAAACTACATTCAACCAACACACTATGGTTGGGATTACAATAGTGCTCTCTCTCTCCTTCTCAGCTTCACCTGTAGCTTCCTAAGTAAGCTAACGCACAACAGCCAAATACCACGCAGCTTGCTCAAACTGTGAAGCCTTTCCATAAACTGGGGGACGGCTATTAACATTAAGCTTTAAGGCTTACATATGTTACAAGTATAAAGAAAGAACTGAAGAAAAAAGAACTCATTATGTAAATATCCATAATATCAAGTGAAAATAGGGGGTGCTGCATTTTCACAGTGTCCAAAATTATGTGGGAATGTTGAAGTTTACTAATAAATTAATTAATTACACATCGAACTACAGTAAATGACGAAATCAAATTATTCATCAAGAAGATACAAAATTGATGATATCAACAATACTAACGTTGCTTTATTGTATTGTGTAATTAATTTTTCATTGATTTATAAATATATTAAGTTACCTACTTTAAAAGATTAAATAGATTTTATCCAATTTTTAGTTTTTACAAATTAATGTTTAACAAAATACATACATAATAATTCAAATTATTTTTTATTTTTTTTGCCAGAAACTGGCTGCTGGGCACTGATTTATATCATTCGACCCCTAGTTGTAATATTGTAAAAAAAAAACTACCCTCATTTTTTCCTTTGCACGTGACTGTTTTTTATAATTTTTTTTTTAAAGAATTTGCGGTGAGTTATTAAATAAGAAAATTAAAAAGGATATTAATCACAGACATATATGTTACTATAATCAAAATATGTGTACATGGGCAGTGTCATTGTCTGAAATGTGAAAATTAGTTACAAAGTGGGAATTCTAAAAGGAGTTTACAAAATAAAAAATAAAAGTCTGAGGTTTCAATGGATTTAAGGATGGGAGGTGAGGTAGCATCATCTTCTTGCCTGAGACCCGCCAGGCTTGTACCTATCCCAAAAAGGTTTGGGTCTTGGTTTGAAGAAACCCAGAAAGGGATGGCACATATATGTGTGTAGTTTAAATTTTGTATTGTGGCTAAATATTTATATAGTTCTTTTAATTGCTACAAGAAACATATTTATTTATGTAGAATGTTGTAATTGTTAAATTAGATTAATTTTTCTAAATTTATGTTGTCATAGGGAGGTTTATAATTTTCTGCTCTTAAAGCATTATATATATTTAACCTTAAATGTTCATTTGTTGGACAATTTAAAATTAAGTGTTCTAGTGTTTCTACTTGTCCCATGGTGCACTGCAGGCACTGAGGAGTAAACAACGCATTTAACATATGTAAATTTTTATTAGTGATGGCATGACCAAAACGAATCCTGAAAATATTTATTTGTTCATATCTGCTGAAGTTCGATTTAAAAAACCAAGGTTTAGGGGTATTTCCGGGTTTATTGATTTATACCAGTATGCTTTATTTGAAATTTGTAGTTCTTTTACGAAATCTTTATGATCTTGTGATCTTAATGCAGACATCAAATCATTTTTTGGTAAAATGAGCTCTGCAATGGAGTTAGTACTGTCTAGTGCTGCATCATAAGCCAACGTATCAGCAAATTCATTTTGATTAATTCCTATATGGCTTGGGACCCATTGCAAAAAAAAAACTTTGTCCTGTTTAGAGATTTCTTTTAGAATTTTGATTACTAAACCGTCTGCCCAAAAAGTGCATCTGGAATTGTCTATTAGCTGAATAGAAGATTTGGAGTCGGTGCATATTACAAAATCTTGGAACTGCGTACTATTTGCAAATTCAATGGCCTTGTAGATTCCGTATAATTCAGCTGTGAAGCTTGTTACATGTTTATTTAAACGAAACTGTTTATTTACATTTAGAAAAGGACAATGAAAAGCTGCTCCTGTGCCGTGTTTACTTTTGGAACCGTCAGTGAAGATTTGTATTTTGTTTTTGTGTTCAATATTTATAACCTTTAAAAATTCCTGCTGTAGAATTGCGGGGTTTATCGAGGATTTTATAGTTTCAATATTGGGAAGGTTATCGTTGCAGTGTAAATTTAAGTTTGTTAATGTTAGGGGCATGGACAAATCAGTAGTTCTGTCCATTTCTAAAGACTTTTGACAATTTATTAGATCAAGACTGATACTACGGTTGTAGGCTGTAATGGCTAGTGGAGACTGTTTTTTCTGCCAATATCGGTTATGACTGATTAACATGTTAAGTTCAAATAAATTAAGATATACTGGATGTGAAGTGTCATTGATAATTTTGTGTATTAGTTTATGTGTTAACAATAAACGTCTTGAACTTAGTGAATGGATGCAGGATTCTGCCTGTAATGCTAGGATAGGCGTGGTTTTGAAAGCTCCCATTGAGATCCTAAGAGCTTGATTTTGAATGCAGTCCAAAGTTTTTAGGCTTGTGTTTGTTGTCGAGCCAAATAAGAAACCACAATAGTCTAATTTAGATCTTATTAGTGATTTATATATTTCCAAAAGAAAAAAAGGTTGAGCCCCTTTCCTACCACAGGCAAGGAATTTTAGTATATCTATGTCCTTTTGATTTTTAAGTGTTTAATGTGTTCTCTAAAAGTAAGTTTTCTATCAAATATCACACCTAATATTTTGTGACTGTCTACTATAGGAATTTGGTCGCCATTTAGGGTGGACTTTAGAACATCTAAATCATTAAGCCGGTTGAATAAAACCTAGCAATTGCTAAGTCTTGGTAATTTTCAAGTCAGTGCTAGCTTTTGGTTGATTAAAGTTGGGTAGCAATTGCTAGGCCTAGCAGTTGCTCAGAATTTCACGAAAGCCTAGCAATTGCTTGAAAGTGAGTTGAATAAAAAGAAATATCTAGATCTCGAATCTAGCAACTGCTAGGAAATATCCTAGTCTGGTCCGGAGCATGCTAGCTTTTTACTTAGTCGTTGTTAGGCGTTAGATATGGCTGCTTTCCTACGTGTACGTGAACAAAAACAGTACGCAGTTCGTCGGGAAATAACAAAGTGCAAAGAATTGTTAAGGTTTGAGAGTGAAAGTGTTGATTTTTTAGCTGCTGAGTTCTTAAACGAAAGTGATAGTAGAGGAGGAGGCCTGTCTCGGAGGAAGCAAATGGAGATTTTCTTGAGGTTTGTGGCAGACCCCGGGTTTCAATTAAGTATAGCTGAAGATATCGGTGTACATAAGAGAACAGTTTGCAAAACTATAAGTTTTGTATTGGACAAGATAATTGAAAGATCCCACATATGGATACGGTTTCCTTCAACAGCACGAGAAGTAAATGAAGCAAAACTTATTTGGCAACAACGTTTTCGTATGCCTACTGTTATTGGAGCGCTCGATTGTACACATGTCGAAATTAAAAAGCCCTCGGTCTTACTTCACGGCGACGAGTACGTAAACAGGAAAGGTCGTACCAGCATTAATGTGCAGGCTACTTGTGACGCCAAAGAACGGTTTACAAGTGTTAGTGCGGAATGGCCTGGGAGTGTACATGCCTCACGAATCTGGCGGAGAAGTGCGATTAGAGAGAGTATATCTCGTTTTGATGGAGCTTCTTGTTTACTTGGTGACTCTGGGTATGCAATATCGCCGTGGTTAATTACTCCGTTCAAACCACCTGTAAATGTTGAATAACGAAACTTTAATTTAATACACGCTAAAGAGAGAGTTCTAATAGAAAGGTGTTTCGGTCAATTGAAAAGGCGGTTCCCAATATTAGGAAACTGCGTAAGAGTTGCTTTGGACAAAATACCTAAGGTGATAGTTTGCTGTGCTGTCCTCCATAACATAGGAAAACACTTGAATGATGCATTTGATGAGGACGATGAGGAGGATTTGATTGGCAACGAAGACGAAGGCATCGCGGAAGAGCGAAATGAAACACCAGCTACAGTTCTGCGAGGGCAACAAAAGCGACTACAAATGATGGCGCATATGAACCAGCAGTGAACTGAAACTAAATTGTTATTCAGTGTTTGTTTGAGAAAACGATAATCTTTAGCATTATGTAAGTAGTTTGACCAACAGTTACAAATGAATATGTAAGTAGCTAAATGAATCGATCATAGTAAAACATCATTGAAACAATTTAAGTTGAATTTAATTTAATTACCATTCTCACTGCGTATGTTTAGCGTGCACTTGTGAATGAATGATTTTTTAATAATTATAAAAATAATGTGGGTATTAATTCCAAACAGAGCATGTCAATTTTCTAAGCGCTATAAGCGCATTCAATTTATACAAACATAAGTTGTATTTATTTATTAGCGAATTTCCATAGGAAAAATGAGCTATTGCAGTGGCCCTTATGGTGAGACCCAAGGTCGGGAGTAGCAAATGAGCACCGATCATGGTCCCCAGAACACGTTTTGGGGTGTCAAAAAAATTCATATATATTCATATTATATGTGTTTGCACTCTAGCGGCCGCATTTTAAGTCCGATTTGGTCCAAATTTGGTACACGTCTTGGTTGTTTATGTGGCTCGGACGAGTTCGTTAGCCAAAAAAATCCAACAACCGGAAGTACGTTTTTTGACCGGAAGTAACTATTTTTTTAGACTTTTACTACGAGAATGAATTTTTTTTAGAGTTTTTCTAACAATATAAATGTAGGATGTTATTCTGCGCATTTTTTACGCGACCTTATAGCTCGCTTGGTTCCCCCAAAATCGACAAAAACGTAAAATACCATAAAAGTACAAAGTTCAAAGCCAAGTGATGCAAACTCGCGAGGCCACTAGGAGGAAACAAATTCTACTAATATATTGCGTATACACAGACAGCTGTTTAACGCCTTCGTGAGTAGACCTATTTCTCAAATTGTTGGTTGAAACCCTAAAACATAGGCATACAAACTTAATTTTGGAAATTTGCTCAAATCACGTCAGCTTTCCAGCTGCGTGGTCGATTTATTATAGAACAGTAAGCCACTCATTCACATTTAAACACACAATCTTTTATAATAATTATTAGGCCGATTTTAGGTTATCTATGTGAAAAACGTACTCACTCATAATATTTATCCCAGTAATGTAAATATACTTGGATAGATACGTGTATACACACGTAGACTGATGTCCGATGCAACGTTGCAACGCTATTCTAACAGTTCCCGTGTTTTTGTTGGTGGAACGTTTTTACCTAGCTGATGATTTAATAACCGTTCCATAAATTCTAACTCGAAGAGGGACACCACGGAACTTACGACCCATCGGACGTCGACAACACCCTGAAGTGTAATTGTCCCTAAGGCTGTAAGACATGTTTTTGTTTGTTTTTATTTGTATTTTATTTTTTTAATTTATGTATTACGGATAAGGATAAGGGTTGTAATTTTATTTATTTACAAATTGAAGTTCGATCTGCCATATTCAATTAGGTCATTTTGGGTTGATACATCACTGACATTTTTCTGTGCCTCTTTCAGTTTCTTCTCTTCTATTTGAATTTGAATATCTAGAAGCTTTTTTTGCTGAAACAAAACAATTCTTTGCAGTTGAGTGGTTGACATATTTTTTGTCTCCTCTGATTTGTACTGCATAGCTTGCTTAACGCTTTGTCTTATTTTTGTAGCAGCTGGTGATGCTTTTGGCACTTGATCTTGAGTGCTTGGCCCAGGTTCAGCGTAAAACACTTCAGCACTGCCTCCGTCTTCTTGAGTTCTTTCCACGGGTCCTAAGCCAACACCAATAATGCTTCCTGGGATTTTATTGAAGACCGGATTTTCTTGCTGGATTAATACATGAAATAATTGTTTTCCCCAGTCTTTTAGTTTAATTTTTTTATTCCCAGTGGCATTTTTGTCTGTCTTCAATTTAATGTTGGCCTTCATGTTGCTCAGCAGTTTCTGTAGCTGGGCCAATGTGACTACCTTCCCCGTAGCTGTTGAGTATTCATCTTGAATTGTGGTCCAAGCTCTTTTTTTAGCAGAAATCACCGATGAAATTTTGGACTTTTCTACTACAACCTACCTGATTGACAAAAATTAGTTTAGTAAATAGGGCCCGGTCTAATCCCTTGTCCCCAACGGTGTCGTCTTCGCCTTTACTAGATGACATAATAATACACACTTCACTTAAGTTGGACGCTACCAAGTAACAACGTAGTCACACTGTGATGTATCAGTGATCAGTGTCGTCTGTTGTCGCCACTCACACGCTCCTGACGAATAAGTTACAACCTGCAGGCCTAGCAGTAGCTAGAGCGCTAAGCAATTACTAGGCCTAGCTATTGCTTAAAAATTTCACGCTACCTAGTCCTAGCAGTTATTTATTCAACTGGATTTTAGCAAGAGCTAGTTCTAGGCACTAGTTCCTAACCCCTAGTTCCTACGTTTTATTCAACCGGCTCATTGTGTCTTGCCCTGGTGAAAACAAGCATTTTGCTTTTTAGTGCGTTTAAGGTTAGACCTAAAGTTTTGATTTTTTCATTTATGGTGTTTAGTGCCTGTTGAAGTAAACTTCTATCAATGCCAGGATTTTTGTGTGACGTGTATATTAATAGATCATCTGCATATTGAAGGCAGGTGATGATGGGGGGAATGTTTTTGTGGATATCAATGGAATACAATGTGAACAGAATAGGACTTAAAACACTTCCTTGTGGAAGGCCTATTGATGTGTGTCTATAGCCCAACCACTTAGAAAAGAACCTGCGCAGAACCGTGATCTCGAGAGTGGCTTGCGCACGGATGCATTGGCAATGGCGGGGAGGGGATTGGAGTGATGGAGGGGATTAGTCGCTGCCTGGTCGTTGGTGCCATCGTATCTTTGAAGTAAACGTTTGTGTCAGTCCGAGTCCGTGCTAATCGCTATTTACACACTTTAGTTGTATCTAGTCTTGTGAATGTCATGTCTTCTTCGTCAAAATCGGCTTGTACTTCGGGTCGTCCGTTACGTGGCCAGGCTCGTGAATTAGTGTTTAACGTTTACACTCATCTGAAGGAGCAAAAAGAACAATTTAAATTAAAATACAATGTTTTTGAAGCTACAAGTAATGCTACAGGTGTTTCGGAGTCTCTGGTCAAGAAAATTGCGGCTGAAGGAAAACAATCTCTCGCAAAAGGCAGTTTGACGTTCTCCACTCCTCAAGGGAAAAAACGTTCCCGAAATAAAAAAATATTTGTTGACGATTTCACGCAATGTGTAATTAGAAGAAAAATACACGAGTTCTATGTAGTGAAAAAAACTCCTCCTACATTGGCCAAATTACAAAGTGTGTTGGAAGAAGAAAATATTTTAAAATGTGGGAAAGAGTTTTTAAGAAAGCTTTTGATTAAAATGGGGTTTAAATGGATGAAAACTCAAACAAAAAGGAAATTATTAATAGAACAACCTCATATAGCAAGCTGGCGGACAAACTATTTACGTAACATCCGAAAACTAAGGAATGACAAGAAAAATATAGTATATGTTGATGAGACATACGTAAATAAAAGCCACACAACACCAATGTGCTGGCAATCGAAGGATGAAGTCGGCTTTACTAAGGAAATTGGTAAAGGTCCTAGATTGATTGTTATTCATGCCGGCGGTGAAGCAGGATTTGTTCTGAATGCCTTACGAATATGGGACAGTAGGAAAACAGCTACGAAAAAAAACACAAATGCGACGGAAGATTACCATGATGATATTTATTATAATAACTTTTCCAAATGGGTAATTCAGTGCTTAATTCCGAACATACCCAATAACACCGTAGTCGTTTTGGATAACGCGAGTTACCATAACAAACAAGACGACAAGAAGCCAAATAGTTCATGTTTAAAGTCCGATATACAACAGTGGCTTTCCCGGCATAATTACATACACCCCTTCAATGACAAAACCTGAACTTTTAATGTGTGTTAAATCTGCTCAAGTGCCACAGACATTCTCAATTGACCAAATAATTACTGGTGCTGGACACACGGTAATTCGTCTCCCCCCCTACCATGCGGATTTAAACCCAATTGAGTTAGTGTGGGGAGATGTCAAGGGAAGAGTCGCTGAAAAAAGTCAGAATCGTTGAAAGAAAAACAGGAGCTATGTTGTAAATTATTCAGCGAATTTACAGTAGAAAAATGGCGAAAATGTTGCGAACATGTGTATAACATTGAAGAAGAGTATAGGAAGAAGGATGCCATAATTGATCAAACAATAGATAACTTTATTATTTCTGTTAACAACGAATCATCTGACTCCGAGGAATGTAACGGTAGTGAAAAAAATGACAGTGAAAGTGATTGTGTCGACAGTGAACTTGAGGGCGCTTCAGTTTTACCATTCGAGCAGTACTGAATTTGGTGAGTTTTTGTATGTTAAGTTAAGAATTTATTACACTTTTACTATTATAAGTTGCGTGTTACTATATTTTATCTCATCTAAATACACTGGAAATACTTTAACATTTTTTTTAAATAGAATTCATTTAAATTTTATTATACCTACCAAATAAAAAACATAAATTAAAATTATAAACACAGTAAATGTCTAACTGTGTGTCTTACTTTTCCATGAGATTATAAAATAGAATGTTTGTACAAACGCGCGGCCGCTCTCCCAGTCACCAAGGAGGGGATAGAGACAGGGAAGGCGGGAAGTCCGGCTTCTCCTACCACAGTTCCACCTGCGCGAGACGTAACTGCTGCAAGGTTTTTTTCTAAGTGGTCGGACTATAGTTGAGGTCTGCTTCAAACCGATGAATGATATTTTTCTATTACTTAAAAAATTGTGACAGTATTTTATGAACTTTGACGGGATCCCAAGTTTGAACATTTTTGCCAAAAGAATTGGAAGATGTACGTTGTCGTAGGCGCTTGCTATGTCTAGAGATATTGATATAGTGGTTTCGTTCCGAGTAAGGGCTAGATGTATAATGTAATAGATAGTCGGCAGTGCCTTTTCCTTTTCTGTATGCATATTGTGAAGGAAGGAAAATATTTTCTTTTTCCAGAAACCATTGTAATCTATTCTTGATCATGGTGTTTAAAATTTTGCTAAAACAAGGGATAAGAGAAATGGGTCTATATGCATCAGCTAAATTTTTGTCCTTATTTGGTTTTAAAATGCTTATTATTTTGAAATGGTTCCATTCACAAGGAAGTTCCTTCCCATTCCAAATTTCATTGTAAATCCCCAGTAACTTTATTCGGGTGGACGTTGGTAAATTTTTAATTAGAGTGTAATTTATATTATCCAGACCAGGTGCTGTGTTTTTGATTTTTGAGGTTATGGCTATATTTAATTCAGTGAGAGTAAAATTGCATTCTAGTGCATGATTCCCAGCATTTACAACAGGGGATTTGATTTCTGATATGTGTACCGCATAATCTGGGCTTACGTTTTTCAAAAATTTGTAACTCAGTTCTGTGTCGTTTTGCAAATAATTATTAAGGGTTTTATTGTTTCCTGCTTTAAAACTTTTTATAATGCCCCATGCTTGGGCACTTGTCTTTGTGGAGATTTCTGTGCACATCAATTGCCAACTGTGTATTTTGGCTTGGGTAATGATTTTTTTAGCTGCTATTTTGCTATTTTTATATTTGTCAAAATTTTGAACAGTCATGTTTGTTTCAAATGCTTTAAAAAAAGCCTTCTTACGGCAATAGCCTTGGAACACTCTTCATTCCACCAGCTTTTTGGTTTGAATCTGGGATTCCAAATTTGGTTGTATGACAGATTTACGAGGGGTTTAGCTTTGTTTAAGGCATTTTCAATGATTGTATATAAAAATGTTATGCTAAAATTTTCAGACGTATTTGTTAGTTTTGTTATTTCAGATTTAAAGATATTCCAGTTTATATTTTTATAATTATTTGCGGATTTTTGTAAATTTTGTGTTATATTACATAGGTTCTGAGGTGATTGAATTCCTAACGGTTTTATTCTGAATTCCATGAAAATTGGAAAATGCATGCTGTCCATGGAATCATTACCAACCTGCCAATGTGTTAGTAATGAATGAAGTGTAGGTGTTGCAAAAGATAAGTCTAAAGTGGCTGGAGACCTATATAGACCTGGAGTGGTAGTAGGATTTTTATCATTTAATAGAATATATTCTGATGTGCCATAGGCAAAGAAAATATGTTTTCCTCTAGTATCCATTTTCGGACTGTTCCAATAAGGATGATGTGCATTAAAATCCCCGCATAGTAGGGACAAACCATCATCTAGGGAGAAAATGAAATTGTTCCACGTGTTTTGTGGGATTTTAGCTTTGACGCAGTACAGGTTATATATGTTTACAGGTTTGTTAAAGTTTTTAATTTGTATACCCTGACTTTGTAGGGATTCGGAAATTGTGTCTGGTAACTTTATCTTTATTTCATCCCAAATGATAGAGCTATGGATCAAAAATGCAATCCCTCCGTAACCATCGGATCTGCTTAAACTCAAAATTTTATATTCTGTGGAATTTATTGTTTCCCTATTGTTTAGCCATGTTTCTTGAATTACAGCTATGTGTATTTTTTCTTTATTTAGAACATGTTGTAGCTCAGCCCATTTAGGTTTAATGGACTGGGCATTCCACTGTATAATTTTAATATTATTTGGACTTGGCATACATTTTTTTATTTTTTTATTTAATTTCTATTCTGTTGCAATGTTTATAGTATGTAAATTGTATTTGGTTCGGGTTGTTTTAATAATACTCATTTTCACTGGATTTAGGACTATTTATTAACATTTGTAACTTTTCGCTTTCCATTACTTTTGAAAACTCTTGTATTGTAAATTTGGTAATTTTGTCTATTATTGCCTCCTGAATTTGTGTTGGATTAAACTCTACCGTTTTAGTTTTACTCATGTTTCGTAGTTTTATTCTTGCTTCGTTTAAAAGAGTTTTTAAATAGTCATTTTCAGATTTCGATCTACTCGGTTTTTGTTCCCAGCTGGGTGAAGTATTTTGGTTAAATAGTACTTTTGTTTGTGTTGTTTCCTTATGATTAGGGTTTTGTTTATCATGTTTATTTTGAGGTTTAGGTTTTTTGTTTACATTTTGTTTGAAAGGTATATATTCTTCGTTGCTTTCCAACTGAACATTATTTTTATTTATTTGTACAATTTCCTCCACGACCAATGGATTATATCTATTTGGTGAAATTATGTCCACAGGGGATTTTGGCCTATAATGCATAGGTGTTAATGTGGGGAATTCTGATCGGTTTTCTGTATGTATTCTTGGTTTACTATTTACTATTTCAGAAAAAGATTTTACATGTACGTATTGTTTTTTATGTTTATTATTTTTGTAAGTGATTGGAAAAAAAATACTGGCTGATGTAAAATAGTCCATTTTTCTTTCGGTCATTAAGTTTTTTATATTCTTTTGTCGTAAAAATTCAGGACATTCTTAACTTGTGCTCTTGTGATCACTAAGACAGTGTATGCAACAAGATTTTAAATTACATTCGCCATGGTAAGATTGACCGCAATTTATACACAATTTTTTGTTTTTACAGGGTGAGTTTGTGGTATGCCCGTATGCATAGCATGAAAAACATTGAATGATAGGTATTAAATATATATTGACCGGTATAATTACATAGTGTAATTTTATATATTCCGGTAATTTATTCCCTGCGAATGTAAGTTTAACAAAATGTGTTTTGATAATTTCGCCTGATTTATGTTTTTTTGTGATTCGGTGAGCTGCTAAAATTTTATACAGACTTTTCGCCTCATCAACGATTTCTTCAATTTCTACATTGGGTTCAATAAAAACTACCCCTACAGTTTCAACCCTGAAAAATGGAATGAAAACTCTATATTCCCTCAGATGGATTGACATAAGTAGTTCATTAGCAGATTGTGCAGTTTTGAACAATACAGATATGTTTTTACCTTTTCGTGTAATTTCTGTATGATATAGGTGTCAATTATTTTTCCTATTTTAAAAGGGTTTAACCTTTTATTGTTTTCTGGACAAACATTACCTCAAAAGGACCTTTACTATGTTCATCGTATTCTCTTTTTTTGAAGATTTTAAAAATTTTATCATTTGGTTCATTTGTTTGTGATTGGCCTATGGTATTTGAATCTGACTCATTTTCTACAGTTAAATTAAATTTACGTTTTAGCTTTGAATATATACCCTATAAGAAGGGCACTCGCCGTGTTAAAAATTCAGACCAGTTCGACAGGTCAGAACGCTAGTTCTCGCCTTCGACGCGAAGCAGCGCTAGTAGTTCTTTCAATACTCGACTCGGCAGCCCCCTCCCTCTTGCCTAAAAGACATCCAGAACCACAGAGTCGCATGTTGAAACGTATGCTCACTTGATGTAGGCTATACTTTCATAATAGCATTTAATTTAATTGTTTTCTATTTCATTTTACAATTGCACTATGCGTTAATTGAATTGAAACACGATTTATGAACTAAAGATATTATTGTTAGTTAATTAAAACTGCATGCTTCATCTAGTTGAGATCTAATAGATTATGGCCTAAAATCCAAAAATGTATAGTTTCCTGAGACAGCAAACCTGCATGCATACTAACTACCATGTTATTCTTATGGAGAATATTTTAGCATGCTTATTTATGGACGTAAGTTGATTTTACTTGGAAGGAAGCCTTGTCTACATTTATTATTTTAGCATGTAAAATTCGCTGAGTATGCAATCTAAAAACCATAATAGGCCTAATTAATGTCAAAAATCGTGTAACTGAATTTTGAACAAATTGTGATACTAATTTGAGAGGGGGTATATAACACAAATTAAAATTTTAAAACAAACAACCACATTGATTGGTAAAATAACGTTTAATTTATATAAAACTAGTAACTACATAAAATTCAAGCAAAATTGCACAGAAAATCCACAAATATATCAAACTCAACAGAATATAAACTAAACCAACTAAACTCTACCTTTATCATGTAAAAAATAGCCAATTTTACAACATAAAAGTACAATTACACTTTAAAAAGACAATGCATACTGTAACAAATTGTTATAACCTAATATAACCTCAATGTATATTATAATTTTATACAACCAGTATACAAATTGCAAATATAATTACTATATTTCATACAATTATACGATTTTATGATTTTTTTATATGATTTCATGATTATTGTCACTAAATTCACGAAAGGGCGCATCTCGTTTTTACAAACTTTTCAAGTGAGCGAATTTAAGAAGTGTGGTTCTACTTACGTTGAACTGTACTGGAAAGTTATTTTTGTACCGACTTCATTTTTGGTGTCCTCGCCATTTCGTACCATTATTTTAGTTTAGCGAGAAATCGGGTTTTCCTGAGGTACGCCCGTTAGAGAAAACTTTTCCCGGCAATCAATGTTATAACTTGAGTTAAGCCCTTCGGTTTCGTGATAATTAAAAACGAACGAAATAGCAATATACAATTTTTTTATACAAAATTATCAAATGAATAAACGAGGATACTTGCCAATAATGCGTATAATTAAAAAAAAGTAGTTTCCATCACAAGGAGCAAATGTTGTACTTTTTGATTCGCAATAGCTTTGTAAATAAACGGTACCAGGAACTGGCACATACTTTCTCACAAACACATTTAAATTACTAAACAGATTCACTGTGACTTGTAGGGTGGGGTAGGAGAGTTTTTTTATTAAAGTTGGAGATTAACTAATAAATATTATTATTATTATCTAGAGAGAAAACTATTCGATCGATTTCGAAAAAATTTGCACCAAACACATCAATTAGGTCTTCATAGATGCATGTAAAAAGGTTTTAAATTTTTTTTTTAAAACAACCCGCTTTATGACCAAAAAACCCCCAAAAATCTGTTATTATTATTATTATTAGCTAAACGAGAATTTTTAGAAAGATACTGGTTTTTGTATATGGTAGGGCACATTAAAGGCTACAAATAAGCCAAATTTTATCAAAATCGTTAGATCCGTTTTTTTATAAAAAAATAATAACTGATTTTTGGGGGGTTTTTTGGCCAAAAAGAGGGTTGTTTTTCATACATTTTCAAAACCTTTTTTCGTACATCTATACAGGCCTGCTGGACATGTCTGGTGCAATTTTGGTTGAAATCGATCGAATAGTTTTCTCTCTAGCTTTGTATACTTTTATTAAAGTAGGCGATTAACTAATAAATATTATTATTATTATTATTATTATTATTATTATCTAGAGAGAAAACTATTCGATCGATTTCGAACAAATTTGCACCAAACACGTCAATTAGGTCTTTATAATGCACGTAAAAAGGTTTTGAAAAATTTTGAAAAACAACCCTCTTTATGGCCAAAAAACCCCCAAAAACAGTTATTATTATTATTATTAGCTAAACGAGAATTTTTAGAAAGATGCGGGTTTTTGTATATGGTAGGGCACATTAAAGGCTACAAATAAGCCAAATTTTATCAAAATCGTTAGAGCCGTTTTTTTATAAAAAAATAATAACAGATTTTTTGGGAGTTTTTTGGCCAAAAGGGGGGTTGTTTTTCAAAATTGTTCAAACCCCTTTTTCGTGCATCTATACAGGCGTACTGGACATGTCTGGTGCAAATTTGGTTGAAATCGTTTGAATAGTTTTCTCTCTAGCTTTGTATACATACAGACATACATACAGACATACATACAGACATACATACAGACATACAGACAGACATTTTGTAAAAACCACTTTTTTGGACTCAGGGGGTCCCAAAACGGATATTACCACAAAAATCTCAACATCGATTTTTTTTGCGATCACTATACTTTCTCTATACTATAGTATAGTGAGAAAGTAAAATGATTATATACTGGTGGTAAGTTTATTGTTTAACCATAATTATTAATTATAGAAAAATGCTCAACTTTATTGTATTACATTTAACCTAGTAGGGTAAACTATTCTTAGTTTTTACTAAATTCAATTTCAATATAATGCATCATACCAATATAAAATAAAAAGTTTACAGGAAGTTTTTAATTTAATGTCGCTGTTGTACACTATGGCAACAATTGCAAGGATTTTCCCTAAATTTTCTTGAACAGACATACAAAATATTTTTGTTCACAAGAACCCATAGTCATCCCATTCTAAAATTTTGTATACATGTAGTCAAGTAGTGTTGTATACAATTCTCTCTTCTTCGCAGGCGTATTTTCACAATTAACATACGAACACTTATCACCTCTAGACATTTCACTACTAACTAATAAAAGTAATATAGTAACGACACACTACTCACAAATAAAATAATTAAATATTGACGATAACTAATTCAGCTAAAAACACTAATAAACTAAAGATTACTATTTAACTAAGTTTAACCATTGAATATATTCAACCCTCTATATATTCAATTATGCTATCGAGAAGAGTGACATCTAAATTAAAACCAAACTAGTGCTTATACTGTTGGTTCAGAAAAGGATTCTCTATCTCCGCTCTCTCTCTCACAACATCCCCGCTCTCTGTCACACTCCCGGCGCGCTCTCTCTCGCACCCTAGGCGCGCTCTCTCTCGCACAGAACACGAGGAAAAAAGGGACCAGAGAACTCTGGTGGCAAAGGCGAAAAGTAGCAATTACAGAAAAATAATTGGTCTGAATTCTGGCCGTAAGGTGTGTTCTTCTTATAGGTTATATATTCAAAGGTTTTAGTGTGTTATTTGGCTCTGTTATATCTGCTGGTGGTAAAATGCTGGCTACAGCTGCACTAATTTCGTTATCCGACTCCATTGTGGCAGAGCTAGCTACAAAAAAAAAGAAAAATATTGTGTTTCTAGATTAAATTTGTCTTTTGTTAATCTACAGTAAATTAAACAAGAATTTTTTAGTGTATTAACAACAGGTGTTAGTCTATTATTCTACATAATTATTAAAATCAGTTAGAAAAATATCTAGAAGAAGACCTGAATAAACAAGAATTCAAAGTAGGTTATTATAAAACAGTCACTGTGCGTCTATGAACACGTCTGTTCTGTATCACAACCACTCGAACTATGAATTCAAATTATTATTTCATTGCTAAAAAATGCTCAGAGATAATAATACCAAGAGGTAACTCAATGTTATAACCCAGATACCTTATAACATTAACATTATAGATTATAAGGTATCTGGGGTTATAAGTTGAAATACAGTGACTAGATTAGAGACAGTGTGGCCAAGTGAGGTCTTGTTTCCTATTGGTCAAGATGTCGGCAGCCATGTTTTTCCTAAATTCGTATCTGTTTACATTACATTCATTCACGTTCACATATTGTAAAAGCGACTTTACAGATTTTTTAACAGATATTTGTTAGTTTTTACTTTAAAATAAACGTAATAGTTATTTTAAAGCGATTTGTGTTGAAGTATGTGATATTGCACCAAATTAATAAGGAAATAACAGCAGATTAGGCTACTCCCGCCACTCTACGGAATCGTTTCAGCGCGCATATTTCAGAAGTACCGGTAAGTACATACCAAAAGTCTTTTATTTACAACATTTTAAAAAGTTCATAACATAGGCTAATCCCTTTTATCAATAGAAAAGATAAATATTAGTATTACGCAGTTTTAAGAACTGTTTTTGGCCCAAACCTATAATTTCGTCCGTGTTAGCCCTACGTTAAAAGTTTGTTTATAGTTTTCAAATTAAATATTGTCATCGTTATTTTTTCTTTCTTCTAGTCTTGGTGAAGGTACAATCTAAGGCAATAATCACATTAATAAGTAGGCCTAACTGAAATAATGAGGGAAATTAATAATGAAACCTGTTTTTCGGCTTTGAATAACTTAAACTTGAAAATCTTGAATTGCCTAACCTCAAAATCAAATAAGTGTAATTTCGATGTTAAATTGTTGTTAGAGACATTAATTTTATTATTAGCTTTCAATTGAAATATAAAATAAATTAGTTAGTTAGGAAAGTTTTAATTGCTTCGCTTATTTAAAAAAAAAATTGGATGGAAATAAATGCATTGTAAAAATCTGAAAGTGTAACTTTGAAAATATTTAATTTGTAAAATTTATTCATTGAGAAAAAAGGCTAATAATTAACAACAGGATAATAATTTTGCATTTTGATTTAGGCCTATTCGTTGTTTTATTTTTCGTTTTGTTATAGGCTAAGCTACTTTGAATTTTTGATACTTTAATTTATTCATTAAGTTAGGAAAAATTTCAAATTTAGCTTTAAGAAAATAATTTTTAAGATTTTGCTTTACAAACTGAATTGAAACCTAAAATCAGTTGAGAATTAAATTGAATTAAAAACAATTTCATTATGACCAGTCAAATACTTTTACAGATAGCTAAAAATTATTGAAAATTTGGTTCCTTGAAAATAATACAAAACCTTAACTTTTATTCAAATAAACCGCATAAATAATGTAATTGAACTACAAAATGTTTTTTTAACGTAGAATTGAACAAAGAAAATAATAGTGCAACTTGTTTTGATATAGCTTTATTAGTTTGTAATTAACGTCAGTAGGCTACTCAACTATCCGCATAGGCTAGTAAAAAATGTGATAGTAGGCTAAATCATTATTTTTTATAGGTTATTTCATTTTAAACAACTTATCTGCTTTCTAACTACTTTTTAACATTTAAAAAGTTGTTTACGAGGCCTTTATGAAATCAAACAAAAGGTTTTATAAATATTTTGAAAATAAATTACATTATACTTTATGGCAGATAACATTACTTTTAGGAAAAACATGGCGGCCGCTTTCATGTGGCCACACTGTCTCTATCTAGTCACTGTAAGTTGAAACAATCTTCAGTGCTTCTGGCGGATGAGTAGTAGACTAACAAACAAAGTTTTACTAAACGTAGCACGTTGTATTCTATTGTAACCAGTATTATAATATATATAATAATAATTTATAGGACTACTAAGTATAAATATATACTCTTAGTCACTGAAAGTTGATTAAAACCTTCATTTGTTTATTTTTTATTAGAACCAAAAGAAAATAAGATCATCCAATAACTGAATTGATTTTGAACATCTTATACTATATGATATGTGGTACATGGTAAAACTATCAAATATTAATTCGGTTAATTTTAATTGGAACCAAAAGTAAATAGGAATCGTCCAATAACTGAACTGATTTTGTACAATTTATACTATAATATGATATACAGTATTTTAAAATTTGAAAGCCTAATGAGACCTAATAGTTTACAAACAATAGCTAAATACTTTTAGTAATAGTATTCCGTTATACAAAATATGCTATAAAAATTAAATTTACGCCAATTTCGGTACCTCACTGTAATCAAAATGTGATTTTGGAATAAAGTTTATATAATACAAAATTATGTAAAACAAATCATTAAGCCTGTACAGTTTTTTATGTAGGCTAAAGAATATTATTATCTATATAGCATATACCGTTGGCAGTACTGTTTCCTTATTCTGTATTGTTACCATGTTAATCTTTTCCTTAGAGCTTTCCTCACTTCATTTTCAAATTTCAATTTCCGTTACTTGTTACTTGCCAGTTTTCCTATTCCTAGTAATCCAGAACGTTCATGTTTGTTTGTGTAAAGAAAGATGGCGTCAGGGAATATTTGTTCACATCATTTAAGTGTTATTTTCACTGAGAAATTTCGAAATTTTGGATTTAGTTAATGTTTATTTTAGACCGCTAACGCTGCCAACACATGGTAAACACTAGCTATTCCTTTATTTTGTTTTTTTTGAGGTGTGTAACACTTAAATCATATTGCATAGCTTTTCACACGTTAAGGTAGGCCCTTACTTGCTAGTAAATTTGTTTGTAAGTATAGGCCTAATAAACAACATTAGTGTTACGTTTACAATATATTAAATATGATTATTAAAATATGTTTTCCTTAATCGATGTATATGAAGTGTTAAGGCATCCTAAAGCCTAAATTTATTTAGCATATTTAAAAAAAATACCATGCAATGAATTCCTTGCCTGAGGCAAGTTTACTATTCGACCCTAGGCTAACCTATGGCAACAATAAGAATAATTAAAAAAAACCTAAAAGGTTCTAACATATAGTATTTAGTCACAGTATGTTTACCTGTGTTCAACATTTAAGAGTAGAATGTAAAACAATTGTCTGAAAAATATAAGCCTAGGGTCTAATAGTAAATTTATGCGGAACTTTGTTTTGGCAAATTTGAAAGAAATAAGCAAAGAAACAAAAGTTCAATAGAAGAATTATAATGCACAAAACATTCAGCCATCTTGGTAATCTGATTGATGTTATAAAACACTGCCAGATTTACAACTAATAATAATCAATATAATTTAACAGAAAAACTTCTCATATAGAGATTGCTTCAAAAATAACTTACCTAGTTAATTTTGATGTTGAAAATGTAAATTTATGTTGTTATAGCCTAGGTAAATAGAAATAATTAACAATGTTACTAGCCTATAGTACAACTAAAAACTTACCGTCCAATAGTCAAATTTCAGCGTCCAACGACGGCCGTTTCGGCTATTCAGCCATTATCAAGTTTAGGACAATGTCCTTCGTCAATAGTTAATTATAAAAATAAAAACACAAAACATGAAACACAATGACACACACGATTGTACAATTACACGCTCGCACATGTTATATATACATCTAGTGGGCCCACTGTCTACTAACGGACTGCTTGTGTTACGTCTGCGTATGGTTCTTATCTACAGTTGTATTTGCAATGTCCATCACTATATCAAACAACGGGTTGGCATCGAATATTTGTTTTTCATTTAATAACGTTCCATAATCCGTTTTGAAGGCTCTGTAAATCTTATATAATGAATAGCCGAAACGGCCATCGTTGGACGCTGAAATTTGACTATTGGACGGTAAGTTTTTAGTTGTACTTAAAAAAACAATAGTCGGTATGGCAAAAATAAACAATAATAATGTTACTATAATTTACAAAAAATGTGAAAATATATGTAGATAGTCATTTTAATGAAAATTGATTAAAATCTAGCCTAAACTAACTTAAGACTAAAGGACTTTAAGTGCTTTTGTGCGTTTTATTAGCATTCTATCAATAATTGCTCTTAATTATTTTAGCAACGATGTAAAGATTATGTAGGCCATAGCATGTAATATTTCTTTATAATGTTATTTGAATAGTTTAAGTAGTAGTGGTAAATGAAAATGACCGAACTTAATTAGGATGAATAAACCTTTTCCAAATTTAATTTTTCTTGCAATTACAGTTTTTAATCGTAGGCCTAGTTGTTATTTGCCTTTTTGATGCTAGTGAAATGCAGTCTCTTTTGTTTAGTCCAAGCCTAACCAAAATGGCTGAACAACAACCTGCAAATTATGTGTTTTCTTTCTCTTAAAATTTCTGTGGCATTTGTCAACTTTGTTTTGTGTTTTTAGACTCGGTGAAATGTCTAGGCCTAGTTTCCAAAATATATAAATCAAATTTACACTTTTTCAGGTTACCGTTATCGTAAAGGTTACCTTGATTTCGGCATTATATTTAAAGTTATCTTGTAATAATATTAGAATAGCCGCTTTTAGGTGGTTTTAAATACATTATTTGAAATATCATATTTTATTTATACCAATTAATTTATGATTATTAATTGTAAACACGTTAAAATAATGAAAACATTCTTTTTCGCATATTTATGTTCGGATGATGGATCGTCTGCTCGGTCTTTTTCGGATACGTATGTGTGTGGACGGTCCTTAAAGGGTTAAAACATTGGCAGTTTTTATGATGGCAGTATTATGTGCCACGGTTGGCAACTTAGCTATGATGGAAGAAGTAGTAGGCCTAGCCTATGCTATAAATTTGCCGTAGTAAACCAGTACAAATATAAAAATAGTTTGTAATTTTTTAAAATTTTGTTAAATTAAACTCTTGCAACTTTGGTGTCTTATTTTACCAACAGTTTTAAATCAGCGTAACTGCAAAAGAATCACGGAAGAATATCAAGCATTGTCACAGCGAGGCCAAAGTGAATAAGGTTACTTCCTCATTCGGATGTGCCTTCGGCTCTCGGGCGAGCGTACGTACGTTGTCAGGATGTTATGTGTAGGTTTCTCAAATGAAGGGGGTGAAACGTGTAGTAATTGAAGTTTTCTTTAAACCATTCTAAGTCACTGCTGGTCCTATCTTACTATTATAGACTACATTTAAGGCTAATAATATTAACTAACAAAACTGTTCACGTATGTGCTCACTCCCAGACTGTATATTAGTTCTCTTGTTTTCTTTACTAGCGTCCCCTCCCTAATTCTAAACTCTGATCCCAGCAAAATATCTATTAACCAATATACAGTAGTGTGCCTGGATATACACCTAACCTATAGTGTTACTTTTACGTTATTGTTATTATTACAGGGTGGAGGGTACCTTCACTAACCTGCATTTTCCCTATTGGTCGACTACCAGCTCCTTTAATTGGCTTGTACAACTGAATTTATAAACCTATTATGACCTATTGTTGTTTAAGATTCATTGGTACTTTTATTAGCGAATTTCCATAGGAAAAATGAGCTATTGCAGTGGCCCTTATGGTAAGACCCAAGGTCGGGAGTAGCAAATGAGCACCGATCATGGTTCCCAGTACACGTTTCGGGGTGTCATTAGAAATCATATATATAAGGTTTTTTTACGTGACCTTATAGCTCGCTTGTTTTCCCAAAAATCGATCAAAACGTAAAATACCATAGAAGTACCCGGTTCAAAGCCATGCGGTGGATTTTAGGCCTATGTTTTAGGGTTTCAACCGGTTGAAACCCTAAAACATAGGCCTATAGGCCTAAACTTAATTTTGGAAATTTGCTCAACTCACGTCTGCGGTTCAGCTGCGTGGTCGAATTATTTCTTTTAATATCGTTACAAAAAAAAAAAAAACTGTATTTCTGTTTATTTTTGTCTTTATTGTTTTGTTTTTTATAAAAATATCTATTGTAACCATTGTTATTTAAAATTTATTTTGATTTTGTTACAGAGAAAAGTGTACCTGAAAACATTTTGCCATACAAGACAATGCATGGAGTTAAGAATTAATAAATTATGTAAGTACCGGTACTCGTCTTTTATGTCCATTATTTGTAATGAGCTTTTATTTTTAGAACCTATGTTTATGATGAACCTTTTTTGTTTAGATTTGTATTCTATTTTTTATTCTAAACTATTATGATCCCAGCTATTTTTTTATAATGTGAAATTCAGATACACCCAAAATTCATGCAATAAAACTGCTGCCTGTTTCCAGCACTAAGCAGATAACCCATTGTGCATTATGCAATCTGGTTGGGTTTGGTGCCGTATACTAAAGTAGAACATGATCTAAAGTTTCTTCAGTCTCTCCGCAGGGAGTGCACAGTGATAAGTCGACTAGGTGAAAACAGGGAAGATACTGTTTTGTTATGATAGTCCCGATGCCATAGTGCCTGTCGGGGCTAACCTGTGCTGGTTTTGTTATTAGCTAAACAAGGTACAACCAGAAGATCTTTCCATCTAGTTGTCCACTGTTCAAATACCTTCATTGCAGTCAGAAAGTAAATATTGCTGGTGTCAGTTCGGTGGATTTGCTATCTCATTCCTTATCATATCACAGGGGACAGGAATCCATTTGGGAAGCACATCATGTGTACCGCACATCATTTGGAATTGTTTTAGTAAATTGGTAATCTCTAAGAGTCTGAATGCATAATCTGTCGGTGTGGTTTGAATCATGTCAAATTTAGAGTCACTTAGTATACAAATAACTTTACTTTTGTAAAATAGATAGTTTATAAAATCTGTGTTTATCGCCAGAAGTTCCGCACCAAGGCTTGAAATTTTCTTCCGTTGCATCATATCTATACTAGCTGATATTATAAAGAGGTAAAATTTGTTTGTATGTAGGGGCTAATCTCTGGAACTACTGAACGTATTGGAAAAATAGTTTTACTAATAAAAAGCTTCAATATCCCCCGAGTAACATAGGCTATAATTCATTTTGATAAAAACATTTTTTATTTCAATATTTGCAAATTTAGCCGGGAAAAATTCTTAGGTCAGGCCTAGACTGATGAACAAACACATAATATTTCGTGAATGTATTTACATTCATTACCATAGCAACCAATTAAATAAAATAACAGATAAAACAGCTGTTTGCTCTAATATTTCCATTAACACTTGATTTTAAACTTTGAAGGAATTATTTATATTTCTAAATTTTAGGTTAGGTTTTTAAGTGTAGACCTGAGCCTTGCTGGTTCTTTTAACCTTTATTATAATTGCTGTTATAAAATATACAAAATAATTTGATTTGAACGTTTAACATTATTTACCATCTTAGCTTTGGGGTTATTATAAATCCTACACCTTCATTATAAAGAAAACATAACATGATTATAACGGGTTAGTGTTCTGGTTCCAACGGGGTTAGCAGCAGAGGTTTCCCCTAATTGTTAAATAAACTAATTAAAGAACAGGGTGTCTAGTAACAGGGAAAATAGGGAAAACCTGGAAAAGTCAGGGAATTTGACTTTTCTGGAAAAATCAGGGAAAAGTCAGGGAATTTTGATTAAGGTCAGGGAAAAATAACATTTCTAAAGAAAATAGTTAAAAATAACAATTTAAAATCATAGATTAATACAATTTTTAATTGAGAAAATAAACATTAAAGATAAGATGAACTTCTAAATTAATCAATAAGAAAACTATGTATTCTGATATGTAAAAACAATTATCGGCAAGTTAAGCAAGTGATTGTGGCAACTTGTTCCAATGCTTGCCTTGATATGTCTTTGAAACCTTTCTCTAACGTGCTATTTCTAAAAATGTTAGTTTTATTATTAAATGTTTTCGAATTTTTGTATCTTCGTATCAATTAATTAAATATTCAATGCAAATTTGTACTGGTAGCTGGATTTTACGAAAACCAATTACTGTAGTTATTTCTTTTGTTATAATGTAATAATATATAATTTGAGTAATGCATTGTTTAATTCAATATTTATAGTCATAAATGCGTAATTTGCAACTGCTGGTTTTTGGTACATTAACATAGATAGTATTAAATATTGAACTGTTATAATATTACCGTGTTTAATTAAATATTTAATTAATTCCCTAAAACTTTTTTTGCTCACCAATATAATTTGATTGATTTACTAAAATTAAATTAGCATGGTTTTGTTTGTGCTTTTTCTAAAATTGGTCAGGGAAAAAGTTATTTAGGGAGTCAGGGAAAAGTCAGGGGATTTTAAAAGGTCATATCACTAGACACCCTGCCTACAGTTTGTTGAGCTTTCAGGTGTATTCAAAGGTAAAACCTGTTTTATTACACCTACTGTTTACATTGCTAAAAATACAATTACTTTTTTTTTAGAAAAATGAGTACTGGTACCATCCTGCGTATACATTGTTTGGGTGCAGATTAAGACAAATTTATCATATTTATTTAGGCCTACTTACTGTATTTCTCAATTATGATTGGGATAATTATATCAGTGTATTTCTACGTTGCTTAAATGTTGAGTTAAATTTATTTCTAATCGTTAAAACAATGATGTGGAGCTACTTTGTGTGTTGGCCTATCCCGTTGTGAATACTGTTACTCTGGGCTTTAAATTTATTGTGTGGCAACCTGGCTACAAAGCTAGCCCACAAAAGAAAGTATATTGAAAGTTTGTTTTATCGATTATTTAGTACCGTATTAATAAATTATTACATAATTGCTTTTCATCCTACTACACTTATGCCAATATAAGTTTGTTATTTTATTGATGAGATACAGAAATAAATGATTAAGTGTATTAATGAGTCCTGCGTGTAGTCCAGCTTGTTTTACATTCTGACAAACAATAAGCAAGACTACGAGGTCTAGGTGGAAGAGAGTTGTGCAATCTTAATTTCTCACACCTTAAAGTTTTAACCCTGGAACTGGCAAAGGGTCATATAACCCTCTCTCATGCGCAGAACGCAACAATTTCGAACATTAGCGAAAATTTGCATATATTTGCATAATCGATAATTTAACCCACTTAGAATCATCCAATCGTAATAAAACTGGCACCATTGGAAAGGAAATGAATTAAACATTAATTTTTGTATTTACAACTTTTTCGTAAAACGTATATTTACATACGTAATCATCGTTTTAAAATATGCACATCGGTCTACAGCTATTTCCGTGCGCGAATCTGCATACAATTGTACTGTTATTTCCCACTTCTTCAATGTTCAAGACTATTTACACAAATATTTCTTTGGCTATTATAAAGATACCATTGGATTCGTCAAGATTTTATCTTTCTGTTGGTGCCTTCTAATCAGATGTCACTATAAAAATAGTATTTTTTCCAAGAATTACTGTAAACCCTTGCGATTGGACAGTTTTTCAACCAATGAAACAGACCATTTGTCAAGTGATTTTACGCCTACCATATCAAATGTTTTGACAGATTTCTTTACACCATTTTGTACAGCAAAGTCTGAATTTTGTAACGGTGAGAATTAATCCAGAAATAACCGGTGTTTTGTCTGTCTAGACGACAATTGAAATGTACATAATTATTACGTTCTAATGAGAAAGTCTAGCGCGTGAGTTCCCACGGTGTTTATATGACGCATCCTGCCTGTAGTATATCAACCGCCGACTTTTTATTAGATTGATGTCATGTTGTTATTCAAATAAATATAACTCAAACACTTTTGTGAACTAAGGAAAGACAAGTATACCGTTATTTTCTTTGATTTATCCTCTACACTTTGTTATAATAATATTTCATTTTTGGGCAAAGCATATATTAGTAAATGACGTTACAATCTAGGCCTAGGTTTGTTACCAGTCGTGTACTTGGAACATAAAAACTGTTTTTTTCAAAATAAAAAATTTGAAATTGATAAATGTTTTTATACAGTCCTATTTAGACCTAAATTACGAAACTTTTTTACGCTTACGAAAAAAATACAAAAAAATGTTTACTACTTGTTATGTAGGCCTAAAGTTGAACTTTTTCTTTTCGTTACTGAACATTTTTTGTTTCTTGAGCTAATAACTTTTACAATTCCAAAAGAAACTAATTTAGTGGCATATATTTGAATTCTTTGAAGTTTCTTCTACAAAAAAGCTATTGAATACTTTTGGATTGGGGTTCATTTACTATTTTTGGCGAATTTTTAAAAATGTGCTTGCAAAACGCTAAAAACGGGCTGGCCAATTTTAGCTTTAACATTGCCAGTTTAAGAGTTAGTAACATTGCTTTGTTTATGCAAACTTCAATTTCTTGTTTCTATGAAAAAAATTACAAATGTTTACTTACAAAGTTTATTTATGATCATAATACAAGACAAAAAACTGTATAGGCAGTAAATATATTACGTTAAGTAAAATACAACAAAGTTATGAAAATTTTGGTGTTAGATTGTTCAATAAATTAGCAGAGGGTGCTAGAGTGGTTTCTTACTGAGCGGTTTAGAGAGATGGCTGAAGGTAGAGTCCTTCTATAATGTTGAAGAATGTAGTTAGGCTGATATGAGCGTTCTAAAGTTTTAATTGTACAGTAGAGACCTGCTATTTCGAACTAATTCGGACCAAACACTGTTCGGTTTAGCGGGAATTCGGAATAGGCGGATTTTATGAATTATATCAACATATTGACATACGTTCTTGACTCGGCAGACGCGGCACATGCTCTTGACCTCGCCTTGCGCTACGTCGAACAACACTCTTCATCACTTCATCAACACCAAATGATGTTATGTTCATGAAAAAATCACTGACTTTACCTTGCGTTGCGTTGCGTCTAAAAAGGGAAGGGATAGGTTGTTTGAACTGTCCGTTTTGTCATCCCGCAGTCTATCCTTTAGTACAGCATCGTCTTGAAAAAAGGTAAAAAAATAAGTAAAATTCTTTCGTCATAACGAAAACGAAGGAGAAAAACGGATGAAGGCAACCGGCATGTGCAACAACATTACAGTGCCTAGCTGTTTTATTTAATCCTTCCTTCTTTCTGTAGGACTGGACGCTTGCGCTAGCTTCCTTCCCGCATAACGGATGGAAAACAAAACCGGACAATTCCAATAGGCCCATTGGGTTTAATGTGTTGTCAATTTCCGTTAACCAAAATGGAAGGGAAAAACGGATGGAGTAAATCTACACTTTTAACTGTGTGTAAATTAGTTATTTTTTGTGTTTAGCAGTGATTAAAACTGATTTAACAAAATTCTGTAAATGGAGCCGACATGTACTGTATAAGTAACTATATATATATATAGGCTCTATGTATGTATGTGTGGTTTAGAGAGACTCTACTGTATGTATTGTACTCTATTACGAAAGTATCCTTGACAGTGTCCATTGCAATGTGTAAATTGTTTAATGCCAATAAAGGAAAATGAAAAATTAGCCTAATTGAAAATGAATACTTTTAATGTACTCAGTTGGTACTGTAAGGTTATGTAAATTTGGGCGACTTTACCATGTAAGGTTACTTGTGAGGTATGACAAGTAAGGCCTTTTGACTTTGATTTTAATTGTGTAAGGTTTTCTTACTGAAGTTATCTATATTTAATTCTGAAATGTTACTTTACCTTTTTAATAGTTCTTCTACAGTTTTGGGGGCGTCAACCAGATTCCCGTCAGGAATAAAAATTTCGCTAGGCTCTAGAGGTACTCCAAAGTATTAGGTATAAATAATTACAGAGACGTTTGAGTGTAGAAAATATAAATATATTAATCCAAATTCTTCAAGTATTTTAACTATCAGTGAATATATTAATTAGTGAACAAAATGTCACTAACTCACTTCTTTCCATAATTCAAATTTTACAACAATTAGAATCCCATTACAAATAACAATCGTAGGCATTATTAAACAATAAAATATGCCCTCCACGCTAACTAAACAAATCAATTTTTAACAATTAAAATAGTGAATTTATTTAATACATCAAATTATCATTTATAGCGTAATTATGTGTCAATAAAATATGGTTTAAATCTTTCTGTTAAATTGTGGACCATCCCCGATTGCTTAACGACTCAAGGTCTGGCAGCTAACCCTTATGGTTCAGTCCCAATAAAACTAAATACAGTACATCTTAAGCTAATGTAGTTCTAAGATTAAAGTGCTGATAGATGATTCTTGTTTCAATTTAAATATTGTTACACCCCGAGATCTGTCTTACAATTAAAAGATATTAAAACTACTTACATTGGTATGAACATTTTTCCCTTCTCTCTTTCACTTTCACTTAATTAAATTAATCCTGATATTTTATTAACTTTGGTCGCCGCACTTTTATCACGCACTAATATACCGCCCGACACTTTCACATTTTGGATACTTTCCAGGAATGATATTTGTTAAGTGATTATTACAGAATGTAGATCACTAAATGTTCACTTCTTGATGGATATTTTTACTAGACTTGTTTAATTAATTTATACTGAATGTAGATGATTTGATGTTTACTTCTTGATGGACATTGTGTGATAGACCACTTTTTTCACGTGTTCCTTTCCCACTTCTTTTTTGTCACCTCTACTTGGCTCACCCTGGTTGGTCCGTTTGAATATTCATTCCTCATGATTGGCTAACGATTTTGGTAAATTTGACATTATTTTATGCGGTTACAGATTTGGCCTACGTGCGTGGAAATGCTGGCGTATGCTGCCTTGAGTTTGTAACCTAATACTGGACATCCGTTTCAGGCTTCCGCTGTACGATGAAATGAATTCTAATTTAATTTGTCTTCTTTTGTAAATTTATTTCTTAATAATTATTATTTTAATATTTTGTATAAGTTCTTATCGGTTGCTGGTATTTACCAACAACCCTGACAGTACATTAAAATGATTTAATTTTGTTTTACAGATAGAGTGTGCCTGAAAACATTTTCCAGCGTAAGGCTGATGCATAGGAAGGACACGATCCATCACGCCCAGAATTAATCAAATAGGTAAGTTTCAATTGCTTGTATTAATTAAATTATATGTTTTTAGAAGCTCTTTCCTGAAAAGTTGTTTGGCACCCACGTTTCACAAAAACACTTTAAACTTAGTCGAATTGATCTTCTGATTTTGATCAGTTATTATACCCTCGGAAGAAGCTTCTTAATAGAATTGTTTGGACTGATCTTGTTCGCGGTCATTTTCTTAAAACTACAATGTTTTCTGTTTAAAAGAAATTAAATTATCATTACAAAGAATGACTGATCTTTACTCTAATGTCACTGGCGGCTTGTGCTATAGGTTTACTGGTTCAGTGAACCACCGAGCAATTTGGTTTAATACCGTAATATTTTAACGACGACAAACATTTAGTACTGGGTTTTATAAATCCAAAAATATTTAGTGAAAAGTTGTTAAAATCTGACAGGGAGTTACATTGCGTGGCTCTAGAAGCATTGTTTACAGTCCGGTTCAACTCAAAGAATGTGGCCTGGGCTGGGGGTGTAGGAAAGGCAAGGAGGAATTACCAGTATAACATTGTTTGCAGCCTAGATACATTGACTCCACTCACCACCCAAAGATAGCCGAAGATACAGTTCAAATCTGTGTCACGTAGACAGAGGGCTTATTAGCAAATTTCCATAGGAAAAATGAGCTATTGCAGTGGCCCTTATGGTAAGACACAAGGGAAATCTTGGCCTCACTCTAACAATACTCTAAGCTGGACAGACAATGTTATTGACACGTGCAATAAAGTGTTCGCTGGCATGCACACTCTGAAGAAAGTAAAAGATTGCTTGCCGTTTAATGTTAGAGTGCAGCTGGTGAAAACATTAATTTTTCCTTATTTTAACTATTGTGATACTGTTATCAATGACATGACTATGGAATTAGCTAACAAACTTCAGCATGCTCAAAATGATTGTTTACGGTTCATTTTTGACTTAAAACGTGACGATCATGTGACAAAATATTATAAACAAATTTCAATTCTAAAACTTAGTTTTTTTCGAAATTATCATATTTTGTTATTGCACGCTATTCTGCTCACTGGATTGCCTCGCTATCTGGCAGAAAGGTTTGTCTTTAGCTTACATGTAAATGCTACCGACACACGACGAGGAGCTTCATTATTACTTATACCCAGGCACAGAACTGAGATATTTAATAAATCTTTCACTGTGACGGCATGTAGGCTATGGAACTCATTGCCGGAGAGTTTAAAATGCATCAATGACCGTGTTCAGTTCAAGAAGGCTTTGGGTTGTTGGTTCTGTGACAATTTTGGGTAGTTTCGGGCGCTCGGGTGGGATTTGAGGCGTGTTCTTGAATGTGTGTGTGTATGAGAGTGTAAGTGTGTTTATGTATATGTTTATGTATTATAGTGTAGCATAATTAACTTTTAGTTTTATTTTACTTAGTAGACAAATGTGTATATTTTTAGTTTTTATTCGTTATGTTTCAGAAGTAATTATTATTTGTAGTTTTGTTTATGTATTCATTTTTACTTTCTCACTATACTATAGTATTTATAAAGAAAGTATAGTGATCACAAAAAAAATCGATGTTGAGATTTTTGTGGAAATATCCGTTTTGGGACCCCCTGAGTCCAAAAAAGTGGTTTTTACAAAATGTCTGTCTGTATGTATACAAAGCTAGATAGAGAGAAAACTATTCGATCGATTTCAACCAAATCTGCACCAGACATGTCCAGTACGCCTGTATAGATGCACGAAAAAGGGTTTTGAACAATTTTGAAAAACAACCTCCTTTTTGGCCAAAAAACCCCCAAAAAATCAGTTTTTATTTTTTTATAAAAAAAACGGCTCTAACGATTTTGTTAAAATTTGGCTTATTTGTAGCCTTTAATGTGCCCTACCATATACAAAAACCCGCATCTTTCTAAAAATTCTCGTTTAGCTAATAATAATAATAACTCATTTTTGGGGGTTTATTGGCCATAAAGCGGGTTGTTTTAAAAAAAATTTCAAAACCTTTTTACGTGCATCTATAAAGACCTAATTGACGAGTTTGGTGCAAATTTTTTCGAAATCGATCGAATAGTTTTCTCTCTAGATAATAATAATAATATTTATTAGTTAATCTCCAACTTTAATAAAAAACTCTCCTACCCCACACTACAAGTCACAGTGAATCTGTTTAGTAATTTAAATGTGTTTGTGAGAAAGTATGTGCCAGTTCCTGGTACCGTTTATTATTTGTAATATGAATTTTTATGTATTTTTTGTTTCGAGGTTAAGTGGAAGAGAGGACCCAATGGTCATGACGACACCACGCTAGCAGACAATAACAGTGCCAGCTGAGTGTTGGTGCCAAATGACACTTCGTTAGCAGCTTCACTGCTTATACTTATTATAAGCTTACATTTATAAGCATATTTATTTAAAAAAGTGTTTTGTTTGTGCAAAGCAAAAAAAGAGTGAAGACAGTACCTTTAAATGTAAAGATTTTTCTGGGAAGGTTAAAATATTTTAAGTTAGGTAGCTGTCCTTACAGCGCCCCATAGTAAAGTAGAATGAGAGAGAATTTATCAACTCTTTTAAGAAGACAAGAACTCAGTTCACGGGGTTCTAACTCTTCTCTTAAAACTGTTTAAAAAAAAGTTTTTAAACATCTGCACGTTTGTTATTAACAATAGTTATATAAATTTAAATTATTAAAATAAAAACCAAAATGTACGTAAATATTTGTTTAAAGTGAGTGAAATAAACAGTTTACTGTGTGCATATGCGAAAGGGAAAAAACTAAATAAGTTGGCAGAATCTATGTAATTTGGAAATGATTTTATCCAGAAAATTGTTTCTTGACAAAATATAACATGATTTAGGCCTATTTTTCATGTAATAAATAATTGTGGAGAAAAACAATTTTATAAATAGTCCTAAATATTCAAATTTGAAAGTTGGTTGGCTGGTATGATTATAAATATGAATTTTCACATTATGAGATTATGAGATGTGGTTATGTGGAGAGGTACTGCTGTAATTTTATTTCATTAAATTGTTTAAAATTAATGTTGTATAAATCTTTGTTTCAGATTCAACCTTTTTGATCATCAACTTGAAAACACCTATAAACCATCAACTTGAAAACACCTATAAACCATCAACTTGAAAACACCTATAACCCATCAACTTGAAAACACCTATAAACCATCAGCTTGAAAACACCTATAAACCATCAACTTGAAAACACCTATAAACCATCATCTCTCCAAGGCTCCTATCTGTGTCATTGTGTTATAATTCAGGTATGCTTTTATTTTAACAAAATTTGGTTTGTTTACCTAAAGGATGTATTTAACACAAAATGTAAGCTACATTAACTTTTTACAATGAACATATTCTTTGTTTTTCTTGACGCTGATTGTTACCTCAATGATGATACCTGCAATGATTGCTCAATTTTACGGTGTGTAGTAAACACGTTTAATGGGCCTTCGCCTACCAGAAGGTATATAAAAAAATTCAGTGAAATGATTTTATATACAGTTGAACTTGGTTTAAACATCAACGAAGGGACCGAACAAAAGGTGACGCTACATCCGAGTGATGTTATAAAGATATGTACCAACAGGAAATCGTATTTTTGTTAGCTTGAGTGAAAGGACAAACAACTATACAATATTACTATTACTGGCAACATTATTCATGACGTTTAAAACACTACACTTTTCTTTTAATGTACATTAGGGTCCCGATAATTGCAGCTGAGACCACCTACAATTATAAATTAGGTAACATTGGTTTATGTGTAAAGTTTAAATGAGTAAATACGTGTAGTGTGTATTAACAAACTGTATTAAAAACCCTAAAATTACAGTTTGTAATAAAACATTAACTTACTGTATTAAAAAACACGCTACTATTTTAAAGTGCCAACATTACTGTGGGAGTCTCACTGCGCTTTTCTATTGTCCGAACACTTTCCCAGCAAGGTCATGGGTTTAGTTACACACAGCACACCGCATACCGTGTGAATTGTTAGTTAGGAGGGGTGGGAGAGTTCTAGCAGTGTTTTTTTGTAGTCAAACCCCGCCCCCTCTACTGACTTTGATGAAACCGCCGGAGGTATGAAAAAAAATACGTAGATTGTTTATTTCATGGTTTGATTGTGAGAAGGGAGAAAATATGCGGCCCGAAATCAAAGGAAAGGGGGAATTCTAACATTTTTCAAGTTTTGAGAAAACTGAATTCAAAGTTTAACATTGATATTTTGTAGATTTATGATGTTACAACCTAGTGGTTAAATATTTATTGACGCTAAAACAGGAGTTTATAATAATGTAAAAGATAACGATTTGACCGGACCTAAAAAGAAAATGACGCTATGTCCGAGTTGATGCATTAGCCGAGGTCGTTGAAACCAAGTTCAACTGTATTGGAAAATTGCAGATGGATGTTTATAGTAATTGTGTGAAAGTTGTTTACAAGTATCATGCAGTGGAGTGATGTGTCAAAAAGGAAGTTGATCGTGTGATAGTATCCTGGGTGTTGTCGGTCTTCATGTACCTTTAAAAAAGATTACTATGTTCAAGAAAAAGAGCAGGTTTACATTAATTGCTAAAAGGTGGAAATTATTTTAAACGAATACATCTTCATTAAAACATTTTTTATAAGATATTTCTACCTCAGATAATATAGTCTAACATTTCGGTACTTTTAAGTGGTTTTTTTACCAGGTAAAGCACACAGCGGTAAATATCTAAATTTAAAATGTTTTAAAGTTTAAAATTTGACTCTTTTAATACGAGCACAACTTATAATTTTTAAATGGGTAGCTCAATTGAGTGACTACTTTAAAAAAATCTTGTTTATACAAAGAAAATGAGTGCTGTATTCAGACTTTGGGCAGCCCAATGGATTCAAGGATTCCAATGGATTTGCAATTATTATAACGTTATATATTTTCCTAATACATAAATGACTAAGTTTCAGTAAAAGTTCTCTAACCTATAATACCAACCCAAAAATAACAAAACCTAAAGTAACTTACGGTCACACTGTTAAATATTTATAGGTTGGTACCACTACTTAACTTTAATAAAAATTTAGTAGTATGTATAGGTTAAAGGGCCAAGTAAACTTATGCATGTTTAGAAAATACATTATTTAATTATTCCTATTCGATGATGAAAACATGGGTCCATTCAGTACACAAGTAGCGGAAAATTGATAAAAAGTTAAATATAGCAGTTTTTTGACAGGTCTGATCTGGCATGTTTCAAAATTAAACTATGAAATATAACGATACTCAACACAAACCATAATGCCGACTAAAATCTTTGTTTACATTCAACAAATTAATTTTTCTATTAGGTTTGAACCTTTCCAATGCGAGCAGAGGGCTAAAATTTTGAATTTACTGGATGGCTCTGTGACATTTCAGGCAACCTATGTTTGTTCACAATGTTTAAAAAAAATGTTTATGGATAACAAAAAAAGTGACTAATTTTGTTGTTATATAGTGAAGAATGTCTTCATAAAAATGGTAAAACAATATGCAAATAGAAAAACTAACGAATAGAGTAACTAGTTAGTTTTTTGACTAACTTATAACTCTACTCGTTAGTTTTTTTTAGCATGAACTTCTAACTGTAACTAGTTAAAAAATGAGTAACGAATAGAAATTCTAACGAGTTAGATTTATAAGCAAAGGAATATTTTGAAAAGGACCATTTCGGTCACCAAACAGCAGAAACTCGAACAATGGGTTTGTTTAGTCGGAGTTGGCCCATTATGATTTCTCGGAATAGCAATAAGGAAAGTGCGCTCAA
Organism: Philaenus spumarius; assembly: GCA_018207615.1. NCBI lineage: Eukaryota > Metazoa > Arthropoda > Insecta > Hemiptera > Aphrophoridae > Philaenus > Philaenus spumarius. The sequence continues at coordinate 250,984 of JAGFPH010000841.1, forward strand.
CTCAAGGTTGTGCGAGGGGCTGGAAAAGAAGGGACTAGAATAGAATGTTGGGGGGAGGGGGCGGGGTTGTTGACTTTGTCACAAACAATCACGAGCACACTTTTTCTTTTTACTTTTAGATCACTCGGAGCATCAGCCATGTGTACTTTGGTTTTTGAGAGGGGTTGAGATGCACGATCAGTAGACCGGTTGTCGCCGTGGTACTAACTTACTTTTTGTACTTTCAATCTTGTACAATTAATTGCCCATGTGGTGTGGAAAGCGTTTACTGTTTTGTAGAACTGTTTCTAGTGCTGGCGTGTTGTTTATTATAGTTTAATTGAAATTTCGTTTATATAGTTTAAAGTTTAGATAGTTATAGATTGTTTAGTAGTAGGCCTATAGTTTCATTTGTTAAAATGAGTGAAGTTTTGTGGCCAAATTTGAGTAAACTGTTTACTCAAATTAACCGAGACAACAACAGTAACAATGTTACGTTCAAGTGTCTTTTATGTTTGCCGAAGAACAAGCAAGTTAAAGCATCTGTTACATCGGCTTCCAATTTAAGGGCACAATTTAATACTTTTAAATAAATAGTTAATACTTACAACTTTATGGCGGTAGGTAACTTTACTATTATAGAAATAGAACACGTAAATAAATGTCAAACTATTTAGTGTTGACTTTTTTATAGGACGTAGAGGGTTTGAAAAGTCTTCAAACCAATTTATCTTATAAAATATTTTTTAAAGTAATTGTTTCTTATATATTTATTATTATATATTTCTAATATATATATATATTAATGGAATATGAGTAGAAGTAAATTATCAAAAATCTACATAAAGGCCTACCTATTATATTTTCTTAGTTTAAAATTGTATCTAGGCCCTTTTAAATTTATATAAATTATAAATATTATATCTTTTATAAATTATAAGTGTTTGTTTGGGAGTAAATAAGTTATTATTTTCTTGTAGAAGTCTACATGTTATTTACTACTAGCCTATATAAATTAATGTTTTGCAATTTCTAGAAACCGTTGTTTGGTCTAAAAAATAATTTATATGTTACTGTAGGCCTACTTTGCACATTTTGTAGATTTTTCGTTTTTTTTTAAATTTGCAAATAAAAACAAATGTTTTGCCTGACAAACATTCTAAACAATGCCTGGGAAATATTAAAAATAACATAACAATATGTAATTTTGATTACTTTTTCTAGTTAAAAGTAAATAAAAAACCGACTAACTTACAACTTTATTTAGTTACCGTACTTTTTTTGGAGACTAACTTCTAACTTTAATCAGTTGCTTTTTTACTGACTAACTTTTAACTTTATTCAGGTAGGATTTTTCCTGGCTAACTTATAACTCTACTCAGTTATTTTTTTGATCGACTAACTCTAACTTCTATCAGTTACTTTATTAGACTAACTTTCCCAACTCTGACAATATGTAACTTTATTCAAAATATCGCTAACAGAATTTTGTCGCAGCTGTTTGTTATAAAGCAAAGTGTATTACATTAAAAATTTTAAATAGTAACTTAAAAGTTTTGGATGAACCTCAAAATAAGAAACTCTATTCAGGCGGACGCTATGTGTCTTGCATATCTTGACAATTTCATAATTATTATCTACTACTTTGTTCGTTCCTTTCTATTTGTTTGGTCTTGATATTACTTTACTGTTTATCAAACACCTAATTTTCCTTACTAATTTTCTTGATTTAATACTGCAGTCTTTCTTGTCTCGATAAATTGTTCTTCAAACACCTCTCAAAAATGTGTCCTTTCATTCCATACATTTTCTTGATTTAATACTGTAATCTTTCTGGACTTGAAATTATTCAAAAACCCTCTATCTTTCTCCTTTCAATCCTCAAATAGTTGTTGTCCATTTCTGAATTCCTCTTCCAATACTTTAATATTTTTGGTCTCAATACTGTTAAAAATTATTCCTATTTTCCAGATTGGCTGTAGCCGGGTATACATCGTTGCTGATCTAATTGCACAACAGTATATAAATTTAGTTGTATATTTTTCTAGATTGAGTTAATCCTAATGTATGTCCAGATATCACGATTGTGAAATTATTAAATAAATGTGTCCATTGCCTCCTTCGGTCAAACTTTCCTATGAATCCCACTAAGTTATAGGTATCTTTGTAGAAATTTACTTATTTCGTTTAACATTTATGTGCATAAATTATGTATTCGATGTTGTATTTACATACTGTGTTCAATCAAGGAACAAAATTTGTGTATAAATAAAGTTAAAATATTAACTAAACAATGTTATAATTATTTACAACACTTCTCCTTCATATATTCCCTTCCTGTACTTTTACTTTTGGTCTTGGGTAATGTACAACAAAATATTTATTAAGAATAATTACCTTTTTCAATGGCCTAATAAGGATACAGTGGCAAAACAGTTTTGACCACTGAGAAAGTAATTTGTTGTAATGAATTTCAATAAAGCATGACACCCACAGATCATGCACAGCACAGCCGTGCATCAATCAGCAGACCTCCGCCCACTTGTCAAGCACTACTGCAGTTTATTTCCTGATCTGCGCGCGCATCTCTCCACCAAAAAGTACGTTTTTTATAACTGAAAAAACAACTGGTTCTGTTTACTGAGCCGAACTTTACCGAGAGTCGACGAAGGGACTAGAACGCCTTCTATCTGATGGACACAGCTTGAAGAGGTAGCGCACACTTTACCGGCCCTGCACAGCCTAGCAAGTTCCAAATTCTTCTCCGACCTTCCGTTTCCAGCATGCTGTTGCAGGACAAGTGCGCGTGATGCTTAAAGTGAACCCGCTAGTAGGACTCTGATAATGAAATTAATTTAATTAAAAATAATAATCTTATTTTGATTTTGATCTAAGTAATAATATAGAAATGATGTAGGCAGTGAACAATGTGGGAAAAATACCTAGCAGGTATACCTGATCACTGTACATTGTGGGGTGATACCGCAGGTACACCTGATGACTTTTTTGATCCCCCGCTGGCAACTTTTTGTCACTTCAGTTTAAAAAGGATTTTTATGGTAAGCGACAATGACCTCTTTTCTCTATATGTTGATTACTGTAAAAATATGAATTTATAGTGTGTGCTCGTAGGATTATGTATGTTTATAATAAGAGTAGAGGCTTTGTCCGTTCTCGCTTAGCGCACCAACCCCGGAAGCCAATGCAAACAGATTATAGTATACTTTGATATTTTCACGGAAGACAGAGATCGAAACAGACATGGCCATCACCAATAATATAAATTGCAGGATGCATTTCAATTTCACCATTAATATTAAAACAATCAACATTTCAAAAAAATTTTGATATTTCCAACAAAAGGAAACCATGTTACTCCAGATGTTTGACTTATGGTACTGTAAGCCATTGCAGGGTGTCTAGTAACAGGGAAAATAGGGAAAACCTGGAAAAGTCAGGGAATTTGACTTTTCTGGAAAAGTCTGGAAATTTCGATTAAGGTCAGGGAAAAATAACATTTCTAAGGAAAATAGTTAAAAATAACTATTTAAAATCTACATTAATACAATTTTTAATTGAGAAAATAAACATTAAAGATAAGATGAACTTCTAAATTAATGAACAAGAAAACTATGTATTCTGATATGTAAAAACAATTATCGGCAAGTTAAGTGAGTGATTGTGGCAGCTTGTTCCAATGCACTTGCCTTGATATGACTTTGAAACCTTTCTCTAACGTGCTATTTCTGTAAATGTTAATTTTATTATTAAATGTTTTCAAATTTGGGTATCTTCGTATCAATTAATTAAATATTCAATGCAAATCTGTACTGGTAGCTGGATTAAAAAAACCAATTACTGTAGTTATTTCTTTTGTTATAATGTAATAATATATAATATGAGTAATTCATTGTTTAATTCAATATTTATAGTTATAAATGCGTAATTTGCAACTGCTGGTGGTTGGTACATTAACATAGATAGTATTAAATATTGAACTGTTATAATATTACCATGTTTAATTCCCTAAAAATGTATTTGCTCACCAATATAATTTGATTAATTTACTAAAATTAAATTAGCAAGGCTTGGGAGTAAACTCCAAATTTTCACTATTTTTACGTTTCAAAATGAAAATTTTCAATAATCCTTTCTTAGTGTGTGTATCCTTTCCCATGATACAAGCAGGCCTGCAATACTAGTAAATTGACGAAAACCAGTCAAGAAATTTGAGCTGTAAAATAAACTTTCTTTCAGAAGTTATGTAAGCAATTATTTTTGGTACTAACTCTACATGAAAAATAATATACATTCAAATCTGTTTCAAAATAATCTTTATAATCACATATAAAAAGAACTGGTGTCCAGAAAAGTACAGCTGAAATTAAGCCCTGCCCCCCTATTACTATTTAAATTGAGGGGTGTAGATACAATAGTCGTGCTATTCTCTTTTTGTTCAGTATTCATTTTATAAAGGCGTATAGCAAGGCGTATTAAAGAAGGTGTGTGCATGCGCAGCTTCTCTCTCCACTCCAGCCTACCCGTGACGTAGAGTGCTACAGTCGGAGCTCCAGTCTAGACTGCTTTGCCATATTTACCGCCGAAACCTGTACGACCTTCAAGCTTTTTTGACGTCAAATTATGTTATAAATTATATGCAACATAGTGTATTATTGTAATAACATTTCTTATAATTAATTATAATGCCTTTTTGTGCCGTGTTTGGCTGTGGTAACTCAAACAAAATAGACAGCTTTTTACGAGTAAGGTTTCATCGATTCCCAAGAAATGTTGATCTACGATATAAAAAGCTACACTATCCCTGAGTAACATAGGCTATAATTCATTTTAATAAAAACATTTTGTATTTCAATATTTGTAAATTTAGTCGGAAAAAATCTTAGGTTAGACCTAGAATGATGAACCAACACATGTATTTACATTCATTACCACAGCGACCAATTGAATAAAATGGCTGTTTGCTCCAATATTTCCATTAACAGCTGATTTCATACTTTGAAGCAATTATTTGTATTTTTAACTTTTATATTAGGTTTTTATTAAAGTGTAGACCTGAGCCTCGCTGGTTCATTTAGCCTTTATTATAACTGCTGTTATAAAATATACGAAAAATTTGATTTGAACATTTAACATTATTTACCATCTTAGCTTTGGGGTTATTATGAATCCTAAACAATTATTATAGGCTAAAGAAAACATAAAATGATTATGTGTTAGAAGGTTCCAACGAGGTTGGCGTGCGGAGCACGCAGGGGTTTTCCCTATTTTTGTATATTTTGGATTTATAACTAAAACATTTTGTAGTAGGCTATTTTTCTAAAACCCTTACTTTTGAAACTTTGGTTTACCAATTTGGTTTTTTTTCTTTTGAAACGCAAAAATAGTTAGAGAAATTTGTTTAAATATTTTGTTTACATTGGCAATGTTCTCCATACTTTCCTGAACAATAAAATGTATAATAGTATACACTTTACTTGAATAGGATACATTCTATCTAAGTGATAATGACAAGTGTACAAGCAGTAAAAAAGTGCCTGACGCTTAGACGGTTAAAACATATATTTTTAGAGTATTAAAATTGTTTTATGTTCGAAGTGGACAGAATTTAAGCCGTAACTGAAATTCTGTTGTATGTTATTAAATAATTTTAAAGAGTAACAAAAATAAAATATTGGTGGTACAAATTATTTAATTTGTTTGATGTATAACTCTTTAAAAATAAAATATATAGCCCTAAAATATGCTAGGATACAATTACAATTTCAAAAAATAATTACAAAATAATTTTAGTACAGTAAAAAAAATAAATATTTGTTAGTAGTCAAATTTACGATACATAAGTAATCCCGTGACCAAATTTTGACATAAGTAATCTAGGGTTAATAGTGAAATGAAACTCAATGTTGTATCCACCATGACTTTTTATTTATCACCTAGACCACTATTTTTGTAATTATTTCATCGATAATAATATAAACTAATTATTAGTATATATTAATTTGTATTTATTATTTATCCTTGAGTAGGTTAAATAATAAAAAAATCATTATTATAAATTTATCATCATTATAATAAAATTACAATTTTAGAAGATTTCAATTTTTGAAAAGTAAATTTAGTAGCCTACTAGTAATAGTAGGTCTAGTAAACATAACAAAACCAATAAACTTTAAAAATCACCATCTTATTGAAGGTAAAAGGTTTTACCCTATAGAGCTACTTAAATTTGTCAACTCTTTAAAAATTCATATTTATACATTAAACAAAATTTACCTGTTCACAACAGTGTGAATAATAAATAATGAAGAAAAATGAGAAATAATAACAAATTAGATTAGCGTACATTCAATCGCCACAAGAAGCGAGTAACTATGGTTCTGATTACAATCTTATTATGTAGGCCAGCTATAACTTTCATAAAAAATTGATGTTAGTATTTATTACATTTTATTCTCTACATTTCTATGTCTTTGAATGCCTCCCGAAAGTAATAGTAAAAAACTTTCTCACTTAGGGTAGTTTTTATGTCATTCAAACCCGTATATTAGATTTAGGCTTGTTTCAAAATTATACGCCTAAGAATATTTGACCATGGACATAGATCATTTTAATGCTTACTTTATTACCTTTCCATCGATACCAAAAACATAATTTTTAGACAACCATAAAGTATTTAATTTGCAGTTTAAGCAAAAGCTTACAATTGCGTTCGGAATTGCTGGTTCAGTGTGTAGCACGTGATGTAGCTGCGCGGGCCGGACGAGTTCACGCTCCTCGATGCACACACCTTCTTTAATACGCCTTGGGCGTATAGACCTTTCATTTCATTTCGGTCCAAAAGTAACATTTGTAGTCACAAAATCAATATTGGAAATTGCTTTTCGATGCAGAAGTCACATTATCCATCAACTGTTTTGAAGCAAAACCCACACTTCCCAGTTCAAGTAAACCTGTGGTGTGCCCAAGCCTCATGGGATTGTTTACATTGCTGTTGCTGGTTAGATGTTTTGTCCGATTGGGTCTCACATGTAACTTGGTCAGTCTATAATAATGGTTATGTCTCCAACTGTAAATAATAAAGGTTTCCTACAGAGTTAACTTTGGTTTTAGTGATTAAATTGTACTAAGTATGGTCTTTCTTTATTGATCAGATTGGCAAGTAAAGATTCAAGTTAAATAAGATCCCAGAAAATAGTTGCAGAACTGCTACTCAAGTGTAAATTCCCTAATTTTGTCTTACTAAGGGGTTTTCAGTATCCCAGACCACCTTTCGTATCCCTCCCACAAATAAAATCTGGGTACTGCCTTCAGCAATTTATCCATGACTTGAAGAGGACACGTGCTTGGTGCCCATATGTATGGTGTAAGCCCATATTTAGAAATATATAAAATGTCTCATCTACAATGTTTAAGATGGGGTGCAATAATTCCAACATAATATTCATTGACTGACAACATATAATGGAGTGTATAGTTAGTTTAAATATTTTGAAAGAAATAAGCACATTGCAGCCATAACTCTTCTTGCCAGTAGCTTTTAAGGTGTTGGGGGCGGTGACTTCCCTTAATAGCCACTGACTCCACATGCTGTCACATTTTAATGAGTTTTATTTTTTTATGTCTCAATCCAGTTGCCATTTTGAAGCTGTAAAGGTATATATTTAAACTGTTAACATTTCTTGACAAGGGATTTTATTACTGTATTAACATCATAATTATGAAATATTTTGGTTTATGCTAATTTTGGGTGTTGTACACTACCAGTACTGCCAAGATATTACATGTTTATGATAATTTTATTCTGTTATTCTTTGACATTCGGAAAACAATTTAAAAATATTTTGTTTTCTCATCAAAAAGACAAACCCTTTTATACTTTGTAAATATTTTCATATGGCATTAAATATTTAAAATGTCTGCCATTTTGTAAGCGCAAAATAAAATCTTGGGTTTCTGGTGTGCTGGAAAAAGTTACATTAATTATATCTACACCAAATCTATATCTATATATATATATAAAAATGAATTGCTGTTCGTTAGTCTCGCTAAAACTCTAGAACGGCTGGACCGATTTGGCTATTTTTGGTCTTAAAATGTTTGTAGTAGTTCATAGAAGGTTTATACGTAAAGAAAAGTTTCCCGAAAAAGTTTCAAATTTGGAAGAAACTGAACAGCATTTATTGTATGAACTCAAAACCATAGCTTACAAAAACAGCTGTTCGTATAAAAAGTTTATGTTTGTTTACATGTATTACCATAGCAACATTACTTAGCAAATTTATAATCACTTTAATAATACTCTTCAAAACCAACAGCTTTTTAAGGTTAGATTGAAAAACTATAAACAAACACAAATAAAAATGCTTACAGAATTATAATTCAACTCAAACATTGGTTATTAAATATCTATATAGGCCTAGTTAGAGATATGCTGCTTAAAATATTGTTTATATAAAATATATCATAACTATGAAGTTTTAAATACTTTTCAAAACATATTTTCGCTATCAATAATAATAATAACAAACAAATTATTTGACACCATGCATAACCATAAACATACACGAGTTTAAACATATTTTATTGAAAACTAAACAAACCATCTGAATTAAACTAAATGCCATTAAAATATCACATTTTTCACATTTGTAGCTTTATTTTGATATATTCTGTATATTGTATATTTAAATACTAAACAATATATATCTTATACTAATTAGGCCTATACATTTAAAATTACAAACTCTATTTGAACCAGTTTGCTACATCCTAAATTAACGCGGATGTTACAAAGTGATTCATATATCTTTTCTACGACCCCCAGCTAATTTAAACCCTCGCTAAGAAAAAGTTAAAAGAAATTCGAAATTTTAGGGTGGTTTGGGGAGTGGGGTCAATGTTACTAAAAGCCCCTATAAGAACGAATTGGAATGAAATTTGGTACGTAGCTCCCTCTAAGGCCGTATGTGCTCGCAACATTGTCAATGAAATTAAGTGAAAGTCAAACTTACACTATAAATTAAAAGGATATATTTAAAGCTTTTTCATGTTAGATAGTAGTTTACAGGAATACAATTTTCAGTGCTTTCCTAAATAGCGTACCACTTTTTTTCATGACCACAGTAGGATACGCACAGGTATTCAACGAACACTTAAAAAGAATACAATTACGTCAAAAAGACTGAAAATACCAACAACCACGGGCAACGCCGTACGGGTCAGCTAGTCTTCAATAAATATTTCTTATATACGGTACTTCCAAAGATGTGTTTTTAACACATGTATTTATAAAAACTTGTTTTAGCTCTAGAATAACCTCTGCTTGATTTTGAATCATCCTGTAATGATGGGTTCACAATGGAATTTAGAAAATAGCGGAGCATGTTTTTAAATGTTTTGTTTTGCAATGAATGATAAACCATGTTTTAGAAAATAAAGGAGCATGTCTTTAAATGTTTTGATTCACAATTAATGCTAAACTATGTTTTAAAAAATAGTGGAGCATGTTTTTAAATGTTTTGTTTTGCAAT
>JAGFPH010000841.1:262923-286443 GCA_018207615.1 Philaenus spumarius
TGTATTTCAGTTTCTCCTTAGTTGTAGGTGTTGTTGTTGTTTGTATTCCAGTTTCTCCTTAGTTGTAGGTGCTGTTGTTGTTTGTATTTCAGTTTCTCCTTAATTGCAGGTGTTTATTGGTTTTGTTAGAGGTTTGATTTCTCCTTAGTTTTGGTTAGTTGTTATTTTTGTTTTGGTTTCATTCTAATAATTTTATAATGTAGTTGGTTCCATTGGTATAGGACATATGGTTGCCAGTTCTTAATTTGTTATTTTTTAGGCATCATCTCTAGTCTCCAGTTGGTTCATGAAGTCAGGAAATGTTTAAACCATGACAATCTATTTGGGATTTTTGTTGCACCAAATACTAATGTATTTAGATCTGCTTTCAGTATTTAGCTCACTTTATGACGGTTTAAACTTGACACTACAATAACAACAAAACAATACATTAAGAATAAAATAACTTAAAACAAAACCTAATTAAATATTAATTTTTTTTAAATCATTTCTTCTGTCAAATGTAACATTAAGTTGTAGCAGTACAGCTTTTAGACTATGCACTCGATAATTAATTACGTCTTTATAACACTTTAGTCATTGCAACATTGCAACACACTAGTTAAGCTTAGTTGTACACTATAATTGTAAATAACATTCATAGTTAAAACTAGTTTTCATTTACCGGTATATACATTTTAAATTTTACCTATTTGAAGTATACCAAATAAAGTAACAGAAATATTGAAACATGTTTAAATCATTTTACTGAGACTTTCGATTATCACTTGGTCCCAGCGAGGTTGGCTGCATGTTTCCTTCCATTATAGTTTTAAGACTTGCTCACGTTTTTCTCAATCAACAATTTTTCATACTCAAATAATTTAAATTGTATTAATTTTATCATTTTGCGATGAAGAAGTTCTTCTAAGTATTGTGTTTATTAGTTTCCACCAATTTAATATTTATAATTTTTTTTTTTAATACAATTCATAAATGTTTAAAAATAATTACTTTTTTAAAATGTAAACTGTATACAATTTACTGTAGCTCTAACACTATGGGGAATAGATTTTTGATCAGTTAGAAGTAGGCTTGAATGTGTAGGTTAATGGGTTTTATAAAAGGATTTAATGTGGGAAATAGATTTAGCATTTTTGGTTAATTACGAGTAGGTTTAGTGGGTCTTGTTCACTGTGGGAAAAAGATTTAGGATGTTTGCTTAATTTAGAGTAGACTTGTAAGTGTAGGGTAGAGGGTTTTATGAAAGGATTTAATTTTGGAAAAAGATTTAGGATTTTTTCTTAATTTTAAGAGTAGGCTTGTAAGTGTCAATGGGTTTTATAAAAGGATTTAATGTGGGAAATAGAATTAGCATTTTTGGTTAATTACGAGTAGGTAAGTGGGTCTTGTAACAGGATTAATTGTGGGAAAAAGATTTAGGATGTTTGCTTAATTTAGAGTAGACTTGTAAGTGTAGGGTAGACGGTTTTATAAAAGGATTTAATTTGGGAAACAGATTTAGGTTTTTAGGATTTTTTCTCAATTTTAAGAGTAGGCTTGTAAGTGTAGGGTAGAGGGTTTTATAACAGGATTTAATGTGGCAATAGATTTAGGATTTTTCCTTAATTAAAAGTAGGTTTGTAAATGTAGGGTAGTGGGTGTTGTAATGTTCACAATGGGGAATATTTGTTTGGTTTTTGTGTAAGAGCTACAAACCATTAATGCTATTTTCCATGTTTTTTTTAATAAGTCATATACCAAGTTTATAATGATATATTTTGTAATCCTAACTTTGTTGCTTAAGAAATGGAGCAAGCTAGTTTTAAGTTATGATATAATTTTCAACTGTGATTTAACTAACTTGTAATTTTTCTTTCAGACACAAAACACTTTCTACTCAACAGATGGTGAGCAGTAATATCCTGTTGAGTGACACTACAACATATTACACAACAATCAGCACACACTCGACAAATTGTCCGAGTGTACATCATACTTTCTTACACTTTGTCCTGGCGTAATTCCTCAACACATTTAGAGGTTGCATTAGAAACCGCGGTCCCAATCCCTTAATCCCAATCCCCTTGTAATAAAATTAGGACAGTTTTTATTAGGATGTATTTAAATAGGATGTTTTTGTTAGGATGTATTTTTTTCAGGTTTTTAGGTGTTTTCCACCAACATCATTCAGCCGACATCATCGGAAAACATGAATGTTTTCAACCTACATCATCGGAAAACATGAATGTTTTCAACCTACATCATCAGAAAACATGAATGTTTTCAACCGACTTTATCAGAAGACATCGTCCTCTTCATCTTCGTAAGGGCTCTTTTAGTTTTAAGTAAGTTAAGTTTTAGTGAAATAAGTTTTCTCCAAGAAATTTAGGACGAAATTTGATGGCTTATCTACTTGAAAAGAAAAACAAGAAGAATAAAAGAAGAAGATGACCAGTTTGAACATGGTAAGTAATCATATTATTTGTTTAATAAAATGAATAATGAATGATTGTGTTATCAAAGAATGGTGCCATCATAACTCGGATTAGTGAGGCGTTGGTCCGCCACTGTGAGATCACTGGATCGAGCAATGGTTACCCACTTATCTTTCCTCTGTTATGATGATGACCGGTGAGGCTGTGTGTATTTGTCAGGCATACAGTGTGTTACAATGAAATTTATTTTGTTAATTTTTTGACTAGGTCGGGACTTGGAGAGTTTTTACATGAAAACAGAATTTGATTAATTTGAAGTCAGAAGGGTTGGTAGTCGGAGGCCTCTGAGGAAACTGAAGACAGCTGTTATGAGTGAGTAGATAAATTGATGTACTAAGGCTAGTTTACACAATAGTGATATGTCTTGCTAGTAATATGTATTGTATCAGTTTTAGTATGAATTTCATTTATATAGTTGATATCTGTAAGAGACTCGACGTGGACCTTGGCCAGCAGCTCTACAGTACATGCCTCTAAATTAGCTTTATGTTCTAGTGAAGTATCCAGAACCGTTCTCCTCCGTGTATGTCCGTGAGGGAGGTGGGAGGTTGTTTAGTGGGTAGTACTTCTCATTTGCAAGCAAATTATGGGTGAGTTCCACAGTTCCCCTCAGGAGAGAGGTCTGCGTAAATGCATTTTATCCTCCCAATCAAAAAATAAAAATTTCTGATAAAGTTTGAATTATGTTTGAACAAATTTGTATAGTGAAAATATGTCTACTTGTATGAATTACTTTAAGGGTAGGTACAGAGGAAACATCAAATATATTTATATAATGTACTGAAAGTACAAATAAAAAACCCTTTCTAACATATATTTAAAAAAACATACACAAGATCAGCAGTTCTTGCAAAAATTTTACAACTTAAAGCCGTACCAAATATAACTTAAGTACTATAGCATATTTAGAGTTTTTAATTTAAGTTTAGAGTTTTTAATTAAGAAAAAAAAAACAGACAAAGTAAGTGACGAAAAACAAGGCGTTGGGAAACAGAATATTCTTCAATTTGAATAGTTGCTGAACTTAAATGTTTTCTGAGATAATGTGATTTAAAAAAACTGTAATTACATATATATAAATTGTTAATAACAAAAAAAGCTCAAGGTTATATTCGGGGGAAACTTAGGGGCTTACTATTGAGCCAACACCACCTATAATACAAGGCCTCAGCGCTCAGGCGTGACGTCAGCAAAGGAAGGCCTAGGCTCACGTAGTAAATGCAGCTGTATAGAAATCGTTCGCTTTATTAACAAGCTCAAACTGTAATTTTGTAGTCACAAATTATTTTCAGCCCTAAATTTTGTCTTTATAAGAATAATATATTTATTTCTATTCATATTTATTGATATTAAATTAAAAGAATATTAATATTTATAAAGATTTAATCTTGAAATATGAAATGTAAAAAAAATACGTTTTGCATTTTTTGTTGTTGTAAACAATACCGGTATTTGCTTTTTATGGAAAATATACTAACTTTATAAAACATCCTAAATATTATAGCCTATATGCCCTAATTTAAATTAGTAGCCTTTCAAATTGCATGCTATATTTTTTTTAGAAAAACAAAATACTAATTACAATTAATAGTAGAACTAACATCTCTGTAGGCCTAATTATTAGCCTACAGCTTCAGGTTACTAAGCTTTCTATTATTATGTTCTTTGCCAGACTAAATTTGGTCTGGTTTAGAATCTAACCAGTTGTTTCTAATACACTTTAACAAGTGAACTAAATCAATTAAGTAAAACAAAGGCCTATCTTTATCACAAGGATGAGGATACACAATGTTTGTAGATTGGTTCTGGGCGAACATTCTCATTGCTTTACAATTTATGGCATTGTTGTCACTGGTTGTTGTCACTATTTAATGATCTACATTAGACATTGGTGATATAATAATATGTATAACTTCTTTAAAACTTGAGTTAATGCAGGTTATCATAAAAACATAAGCGGTAGAAGCTAAACAAGTATTAATACAAGCTGTACCTAATATTTCCAGCGTTATAATCTAAGTATGGTTTAATGTGAATTTCATTTATTAGTAATACCATGTGCTTTTAATTTTATTTTACGTATTTAAAAACTTGTCTTGCATATTGTCTTTCTTCCAAAGTTGGATCACTTAGAAATTTATTACAAACTGATTTAATGGTTTCATGGTGTGGTAATATAAGAGAAGCTGAATGTTTTAAAAATTTGTAAGCATGAAGACTAATTGTAAAAATTAATAAGGCTAAAATCAAGGACGTGCTACATGAATATCTGTATCTTTCTTTTAAATTGGTATGCAGTTGCAATTGTTAGCAAATGAGTAATAATCCTGTATCTTTGTCATCAGTTATATTTAAAAGAATATCTAAAACATGCTTTATGTTTTGTGTTTTTATTTCTTTCTTGTGATTGTCAATAGGCCTAATATCATTTTAATCATTTCATGAGCATGCTTCTATTTTATTTAATACCTCATAAATCTCATTTATATTGTTTGTAATCAAGGATGTTCTACTTTTATTTTCAGAGCCATACAAAAATAATTCTACTTTCAAATTTTCATTTATTACAATTGCATAGGTCACAATAGGTCTTGGCTTGTATTGTATTTAAATATTGTTATATTGGTTTTATTTTTAATTTTAACCCAACCTTCAGGAATGTTAAAACATTTTAAAACATTTAGGAACTCCGCATAATTACAATAACTTGGTGTTTCTTTGTATCTTAAATATCCTTGTTTACTCTCTTCTAGGGCTATAAACAACATATTTTGTGCAATTAACTTCTTTTTTCACCGCTGCTCAGACGAAATTTAGTATTTTTTTGGAGATAGTGGGGACAATTAGGAAATAGGCGAGGAACTGCATCTGTATGAAGGCGAGGACACTTTAAATTTACTGTAACAATTGGCGTAAATTTACGGCGTAAGTTTACTTTACGACCCTAGGCTAACCTTTGGCAACAGAAGTGCAAGAATAATTAAAAACAATCTAAAAGGTTCTAACCTATGGTATTTAGTCACAGTATGTTTACTTGTATTCAACATTTAACAGTAGAATGTAAAATAATGTTGTTGTCTGCAAAAATATCAGGCTAGGGTCGAATAGTAAAGTAGAATGTAAAACAACGTCGCTGTCTGCAAAAATATTAGGCTAGGGTCGAAAAGTAAATTTACTATTTGACCCTAGCCTAATATTTTTTGCAGACAACTACGTTGTTTTACATTCTACTGTTAAATGTTGAATACAGGTAAATATACTGTGAATAATTACCCATAGATTAGAACCTTTTAGGTTTTTTTCTATGATTTTTACATTTCTGTTGCCATAGGTTAGCCTAGGGTCGAATAGTAAATTTGCGCCTAACAATTTGTCCTGATTTTGTTGTCCAAGTAATATGCTCGTTGTAATTATAAAATGTAACTCACAAACCTTGGTATATTTTGTCGGTGTAAATGATACACGGGGAATAGCAGCAATTCATTTATTTAATAGGTTAACTTCTTTTAGGAAACTAAATATGTGGACCTTCTGTCCATTTATATAATTACACAACACTTATAAGAACACAACACTTATTAGGCATTTTATAGATTATGTTAACACTAAATAAAGCACATAAAACAAAACAAAGTAACCTCAAAATATCTTGATCTTAACCAGCTGTCATGTAAAACAAAGCTTGAGATAAGCTGAGACATCTATCGGATTTATCTGGCTAGAAAATGATGGCCTTCTTATGCTGACGTCACGTCACTGTGACGTCAGAGCCCGTAGGCCTTGTATTATAGGTGGTATTGATTGAGCCCATTTGAAAGCGATTTATGCAAACATTTCGGAGTTCGCACGTTTTGTCCACATTTGCCTGTTTTAGAAGCACTGCAAATGGCCTACTACATCATGGGCCTTTGTCCATAATCAAAGATCATGGGCCAGCAGTCAGCACATTATCTGTGAAATAGGAGCAATAAAATGAAGAAGTACGGTTGTTTTTACCCAGAATGCGCTGGCATAGTCTCTCACCGTATAAGCCTATTTGATTTGATAAGTTTGTGTTTGGACTTATCATATTATCAGTTGAGTCGTTGAGTGCGAGGCTAGATGTGACGACAAAAACAAACTAAGTCAAGTTAGTAGATGTTTGGGATTTACAAAGGCAGTAGTGGAAGTAGAAACTGGAAATTACATTTTGGTGATTAGAATTTGGTAGTGAGTCACGGTTAATGTCATTGCATGAAGGTAAGCAATATTTTCCTTGTTTAAACTTTGATTAAGCAGACCTAGGTTAACCTAGGCTGAGGTGAATAAATATAAAACCGGCGGTTGGAAAATTGAAAGGTTAGGCTACATTTTGTTCTTACTTTTGCCATAAAATACGTAACCTCAAGAACGCTCAATAAACAATACTCAATAAGGTTATTTCACTTAGGCCTAATTTAAAACTAGACAAAATACCTGTCATAGGATAGCTGTTGTGGCTAGTATATTTATGTAGGCCTATATAAACTTGCTTCAAATGTAGCCTATAGGCTTCCTAATTTATGAGTGTTTTCATGAAACAGAATTGTTTAGTTTGTTGCGTAGGATCAAATTGGGTTAGGCTCAGTTTATAAAATTAAAACTTGTAAATATTAGCATTTTAAATGGGGAGACTGATGAATCTATTTTGCAGACTAAAATTCTGTTTATGCTTCCACTCTACATTGTGGCTGGAGAGTGTCATATATTATGTATTATAAAGAGCTTTCGAATATGGCCTAATGTTTAATTGTATTATGTATTAGGCGGCACAACTCCTAATGATGCAAAAATGATAATAAAAAATAAGTAAAAGGTTCTAACCTAATCTATTTAGGCTAGTCACAATATGTTTACCTGTATTCAACATATAACTGTAGGATGTAAAACTATCGTTGTCTGCAAAAATATTAGGCTAGGGTCGAATAGTAGGCCTAAAGTTACGCCGTAATAGGCCTACTAATTTGTGAGCGTAAATGTTTGCAGACGATGACCTTTTTTTTAGGAAAGAAGAGTGCTGGTAAACATAATGTGACTAGGCTACTAAAGACTAAGTTAGGCCTAGAACTTCAGGCTATTTTTTTTTAATGCTTGCATTTCTGTTATACAAAACAACTTAATTGATGTTACTAACTTCTATATGTTTACAAGTGAAAATATGCTGTGACTAGAGACTGTAAGTTAGAACTTCAATTTTACAGTCCTGTAAAACAAGTATTTGTAGGCTATAGGAAGGTTAGGACGCATCTAAACCCTGAGGTCTCTGTACCCTATGTCCAGGCAACAGTTTACATCAAACCCGCCCTTTCTACAAAACGAAGAAGGCTTTGGGATTTTCCTCTCGTATGTAGCTGGTGTCAGGGTAACCTTGTCCCACATATTTCTTCGGCATCAGTAGTGTGAGGGCATCACGTAGATCTTGGCAAGAAGATTCCTCCTTCGTTATAATGAGTTGTTCTCTAATCCTTCCTGGTGAAGGTGTCTCTTCAGGGAGTTGAGTCCAGCCTCTCTCTCCATCTGAACGGCATGCAGCCAGCCACGTTCACATTTTGTTGCACATGTATTTAAAATTTGTTTAAATTCTTAATATAAATAATAAGGATCTGGGAAAACCTACTGTTGTTATGTCTAGTGTAATACACAATGTAGCAGTTGGTCATTCTTTTTTGAAATTATCCAAATGGCACTGTCTTTGATAATAACAAATGGAATCATTTCATCTGTTAAAACATCGGTCAAAAAGAAGAAGCCCAAATAAAAGTGCCATCTTCGAAATCAGATTTCTCCGACTCAATTTATGTGATTTTGGTAAGCCGATTTTTGTTCTTCATATAATTTTGGCTGTGTAATTTTTTCTATCTGTAGCCATTTTAATGTCATGAACTCTTATAAAGGTGTAAATATTGTCATGTCATGCATACACAGAGTTTCAAAAAATAAATCCTTCCAAAACTGAAACTTATCCCTCATATCAAAGCAGGGGCAAATACAGGATTTCATTTGGGGAGGGGGTCATTGGTCATAAGAAGTCAAAAAGAACATTACCAGGGGGGGGGGGAATTTAAAAAATATAAACTTTATGAATTTGGTTTTTAATGCATTTCTAGGCCATAAATATTGTTTTGAAAGAGCAACAACAGTTTTTTACAGATTAAAGAATAAAATAAACACTAAATCATTAAAGAGTTAACAGGAACAGTATTAAAAAATCAATAACTCCACAACATGATCACTAAACCCACAATCCACTTTGTTTCACAAACTTTCACTTATTCAAGTCATACAGTTAAAGACGGCGCACTCCATCAGGTTTACCTTACATCAAACGAAAATATAGAATTTACACTTAAATGTATATAGGCCTAAACATCAATTAGCCTATAAGTAGGCTATGTATCAATTATCTAGTATAGATAAAAATTTGTACTAGATAATATATCGATAACAAAATAAGCTTGCCAATTGTAAGGGTTTACAGAAAACTTCATAACTAAGAAACTATAAGAGTGACAAATGATTGGAAATCAGTGTTAGAAAGTTCAAATCTTGGAGTTCTTTGGCTATTCTTTTCAAAACAAATCTGTCTAATGATTATATGGGCCTTAGAAAAGTGACAAGTTTTGTATCTTTTCTTTGTGCTTTCTCGCTTTTTAAACAACTACAATTTTAAAACAATAATTCCATTTGTAGTGCAAAAATTAATGTTTAAATCATTTCCTTTCCAATGGTTTCTATTTTATTGAGATTGGATGGTTTTTAGTGGGTTAAATATTATCACAATCACTATTGTGAAATACAATCAGACGATACAATAGTACTTGCTTGGCGCGCTGAGACGACACTATAGCGCTTGTAGGATTAAAATAAACATATAAATCGGACCTTAAAAAATTGTTTGTGGGTCATGACCCCTATGATCCCCTTCCCCCTTTATCAAAGCTAATGAAAAGTTTACTTTAACACTTTCCTACAATGCTTTGATTTCTATTCAACCGATATTTTGTTTTTTATCAAAAGAATTCATATATTTTTAACGTTAAATGGTATGTTTAAAAGTATGTAAAAGCATCTTGAAAGTATTTTTGCAACATTGAGTATTTTAAACTTTCCAATACAAGCCTAATGGCTCTTTTTCACAGGACAAAGTCCTTTGCAGGTTCTGAACTGATTAGTTTTACAAACACAATGTCCATAGTTCAGATAATGCAACACTAGTAGATATAATAGACTGTAAAGGTATAATAAACTATAAAGTACCCACAGCATTACTCTATGTCTGCATTAGAACCTAAATCACATCCTAGAATATTTTACAACGGCCTTGATATCTGTGAGGCGTTGCAACATTGTAAGTAATTTGTTTCCAGCTCGTAAATTATTAATTTTATAGCGGATAAAACCAGTTGCACTGCCGATGACGCTGGTATTTAATAAAAAACAATCTAAACTTACAAAGCTATAAAACTCTAGGATATGAGTAAGTGGGTTTTTGCCTATTGAAAAGTTATAACTGACCTAATATGGACAAATAGTTTAGCTACTTGTCTTTGAATAGGGATATCCATATTTATATGTTGACAACCTGGAAACATAGGCTACTATGACTAGATGCTGAAAGTAAATAATTCAGGCTATTACTTTCTCACTATAGAGTACTATAGTATAGAGAAAGTATAGTGATCGCAAACAAAATTGATTTTGAGATTTTTGGGGAAATATCCGTTTTGGGACCACTGAGTTAAAAAAAGTGGATTTTACAAAATGTCTGTATGTATACAAAGCTAGAGCGAAAACTATTCAATCGATTTCAAACAAATTTGGACCAGATATGTCAAGTAGGCCTGTGTAGATGCACGAAAAACGGTTTTGAAAAATGTTGAAAAACAACCCCCATTTTGGTAGAAAAAAACCCCCAAAAAAAATCTGTTATTATTTTTCCTATAAAAAAACGGCTCTAACGATTTTGATAAAATTTGGCTTATTTGTAGCCTTTAATGTACCCTACCATATGCAAAAAAACCACATCTTTTAAAAAAATTCTCGTTTAGCTAATAATAATAACGGATTTTTGGGGGTTTTTGGCCATAAATGGGGTTGTTTTTCAAAAATTTTCAAAACCTTTTTTTCGTGCATCTATAGAATGCAGGCCTAATTGACGTGTTTGGTGCAAATTTGTTCAAAATCGATCGAATGGTTTTATCTCTAGCTAATAATAATAATATTTATTAGTTAATCTCCTAGTTTAAAATCACCTCTTCTACCCCTCCTACAATAATGAAGTCACTGTGAATCTGTTTAATAATTTAAATATGTTTGTGAAAAAGTATGTGCCAGTTTCTGGTCCCGTTTATTTTTACTCAGTTGCAAAAAGAGATATTGCAAAAAACCTTAGCAATCAACAACCACAATGTATTGTACAAAAAAAAAAAAAAAAAAAAATAAACTGAAAAGTTGAAAATTGTTTTGCACTAACCTATAGTAAAGGTGAAACATACAAAATTTGTTAGAGTGATGCACGTGTAAAAGTGTATATTTACATGTCTTGTTTGAGAGTTATAAGTAGTCACTTGTATGTGGAACATCAGACCCCTCGTAATTGGTGCACCCCAGTTCAACAAATTCATACACAAAATTTACTGAGTAACAGAATTAATCCTGTTATTAGTCTAAAAAGTAAAAGCACAATCTTGAATAAACTTAAATTCTTAGTACTAAAGTCCATTTAAGTCTAAAATTAACACATTAATGAACTTTGTAAAAGATGTGTGAGATATCCATTTTGAAGCTAATTAAATTGCAATTCTGTAGGCTATAATTATAGTGTCTTGAGGTCAGCCTTTTCTGCTTATTTATACATTCACTTGATATGATATAATTGTATGAGAAAATTACTAGGCCTAAGTAGTCACTCGGTATAATTTTATGTAGAAATGACTGCTATGATAAATTTGTTTATTCTTCAATAAAATCTGTTGGAATAATTAATTCACAATGTCAGCAACAGAACTCACTGCAAACCTTTATATTTAAACTGTTATTGCTGAGTACATAATGAATACGTAACATTTCATATAAAATGTAATACAGTAATTATAAGGCAAAGGCACTAGACATCTACACCTAACCCAGCATAAAATTAAATTAAATTGGAAAAATGAAATTTTGTTATTACTTCTGACAGTTTCATCCAACTATTGTACAATAACAACCATCGAGTATTATCAACTTAAGTATCTTCTTATAAAGAAGAAAAACAGATAAAAGATCTTCCCAAATGTTGTATAATTTAAGACTAAATTCACCATGTAGTCAGTAAATTCAACAAGTTTACTAAATATTGAGTCGTTTAATAAAACCTTTCATAAGGTTTTTTCAATTATTTTACCAATTACATTGTTTTGTAAAACAGAATTGCAATAGTAAAAAAATAAATGGTACCAGAAACTGGCACATACTTTCTCACAAACATATTTAAATTGTTAAACAGATTCACTGTGACTTCATTATTGTAGAAGGGGTAGGAGTGGTGATTTTAAACTAGGAGATTAACTAATAAATATTATTATTATTAACTAGAGATAAAACCATTCGATCGATTTTGAACAAATTTGCACCAAACACGTCAATTAGGCCTGCGCATTCTATAGATGCACGAAAAAAAGGTTTTGAAAATTTTTGAAAAACAACCCCCTTTATGGCCAAAAACCCTCATAAATCCGTTATTATTATTAGCTAAACGAGAATTTTTAAAAAGATGCGTTTTTTTTGCATATGATAGGGTACATTAAAGGCTACAAATAAGCCAAATTTTATCAAAATTGTTAGAGCCGTTATTTTAATAACAGATTTTTTGGGGGTTATTTGCCAAAATGGGGGTTGTTTTTCAAAAATTTTCAAAACCGTTTTTCGTGCGTCTATACACGCAACTTGACATGACTGGTACAAATTTGGTTGAAATCGATCGAATAGTTTTCACTCTAGCTTTGTATACGTACAGACATACATACATACAGACATTTTGTAAAAACCACTTTTTTGGACTCAGGGGGTCTCAAAACGGATATTTCCACAAAAATCTCAACATCGATTTTTTTGCGATCACTATACTTTCTCTATACTATAGTATAGTGAGAAAGTACTAATAAATTTTACTATTTATATCTTACGTTTATGAAAACAATAAAACGGTTTTTGAAAAAGTATTCAGCAATCGACATCAGCATATATGACAGTTCTTTAAAATTAAAATTTTAAATGTATTCCATTTATTAAAGGAACAAAATGTCTTATTCTGTAGCATTGCTCTTATGGGAATCAATATGGCGGACAGGTATCTCATTACTTTTAAAAAGTAATAAAAAAGTCACCTGTTTTTAAGTTACTAAAAATAGTGATTCTAAGGCATGTCGCACACTGGATCCGCTCCGTTCCGTCCGCTCCGCTCCGTCCTTTCCGCCAAAAATTGAAAACCATGTAATCAAATGTGGAACTGCACATAGCATCCGCTCCGTCCGTTCCGTTCCGTCCGCTTCCGCCACTTTTCGAAGAGCGAGCGATTTTTGGCGGAAGGTCGGAAGGCCGGAAGCGCCGCGCATGCGCAGTGTACAGATAGACAGAGTTGTATTGTGCAATTGAATACTTTCCCTTGGATTTCGAATTAGTGAGTTTCTACTGTATTATTTAGTATCATTTGAGTTTAAGAAAACATTTATTTTTAAATGAAATAATTGGACAACATACTATACATCAAATACCAAACAATTTAGGTGTTCTAGACAATTACCATGAAATTATGTTTTCAGTTTTTGTTTATAACGCTGTTATCTCTGACCTATAGAAATGAAAATAAACATTTTGTTTGTCATTAAAAAAGAAAAATATTTTATCTATTTTTTTGCAAATTTAACAGTTTTTGAGAGATTCCACAGTAAACATTTTGTATGGCTACCATTTTGAAAGTAATAAAAATAAAGTCTTTATGTTTGGTACATTTTTAACAGTACCATACAAAATTTGAACTCCTTGTCTTATCTATTTCTTAGTGAGTTTTTATAAAAAACAAAATGGCCGATTGTGACTAAATTAAGCAGCAAAAGAGTTGCTGAACATTTTTCATTTATTTTAATGCATAGAATATGATTCTGTATTGCGAGCTAAGCTTTTCGACACCCTTACTACTCCCATTGTCATAAGAAATATTTTATAAATTAACTTAATGCAAACATCAGAAAACTATAAACTGAAAAAAATATGGTTTTCAATTTACTTATAACATGGTTTTCAATGAAGTTTTAAAACGAAGTTATTACTCTATGATGTGGGTTCTTATCTCAACTTAAGGTCACAGCCAACCGCTCTTCTAGTGATATGCTTCTTCTAAAGTTTGTATGACGTTTTTGAATTGTAGGTTCTATGATGTGTAATAGCTCTATAAACTTTTTGTAACTCATACGAAAATATCGAAAAAATCTTTGATTGTCATTTTTCAATCTTGAAAATAGCGTATGATACTCGCCCTCACTAGCCCGTGCGGCATTAATACTGTGCACCCACAATCTTCTTTTTTTCCTTGATACTTGATCATCCTCTTCTGCAGCTATTGCCAATGCTATTACAGCAGTTTCTTCGTCGCTACTGCTGGAACTCATAATCACACAATGAAAAAAGCCGACACAAAGAATTTACATGCGAACAATGACAGTGTGTTTCGTCTAATGGCGGTTGGCGCTAAATATTAACGATAAAATTGAGCGGACCGGACGGAACGAGCGGACGCAGTGTGTGAGAAAACTGCCGGAACTGAGCGGAGCGGAGCGGACGGAACGGAGCGGATTCAGTGTGCGACAAGCCTAAAATGTAGATTTTTATTTTTAAATAAAATGTTATTTATAGTAAACATTATCTTTATTAGCGAGTTTACAAAGGAAAGATGAGCTATTGCAGTGATCCTTATGGTGAGACCTAAGGTCGGGAAAAGTAAATGAGCATCGATTATGGTCCCCAGAACACGTTTTGGGATATCTTTAGAAATCACAAAATCTTTAGAAATACCATTCACTCATCACGAAATCTCAAAAACCACCGAACGGATTGGAATGAAATTTGGTATGTAACTTCCACTAGGGCCCTAGGTGTTCGCTAAGAAAGGTTTTCAAAATATTAGAAATTTTAGGGGGGGTTCGCGGGGCCAAAGTTACTAAAAATCCCCATAAAAAATACATAGTGTAATATATTTATTGATATTTTGTTGTTGTTAATACACATTTAACTTTGATTTGTCTATCTGTGCCAAGCCGGATCGGGCAGCTAGTACGTATTTATGAGTTCGCACTCTAACGGCCGAATTTTAAGTCCGATTTGGTCCAAATTTGGCACACAACTTAGTTGTCTACGTTGCTCGAAATATGTAGGGGCGTACAAGATCTTGAAACTCTCGAGTCCATAGTAACAAGAAATAACTCGATCTCATTGTCAAGAATACAATTAATTTCTCGGTTGTACTTTTCTCGATACAGCCATACATTTCTCGATACATTTAAAAAAAATTTGGAAAACGGTTGACCCTAAAGGCCATCCATGTAACTTCCCGCTAAGTTTAATTACAATAAACACTATTTTTGTAAATTTTGAACTGCCATAACTTTTGAATGAATCAACCGATTTTTATGCGATTTGCGGCAATCGATGCAGTTTTTTTAGTTCATTGAAAGAATCAACAACAAAAATTTTCAGATGAAAAGTTTCGGAGAAATTGAGGAAAAACACTTTTTTTGATTTTCTTTCGTTCACGATATCTCGCGAATGAATCAACCGATTTTTATGCGATTTGCGGCAATCGATGCAGTTTTTTGAGTCCATTGAAAGATTCGTCAACAAAAATTTTTCTGATGAAAAATTTCTGAGAAATTGAGAAAAAACACTTTTTTTAATTTTATTTCGTTCACGATATCTCACGAACGAATTAACCGATTTTGACCGGACTGGTAGCGATCGACGTCGCTTTTCAAGGTTAAAAGCTGATTAGATTTTGGAATTGATCGGTAAAGCCGTTTAAAGGTTATTCCAAAAAAAACCTGATTTGAAATTTTTTTATTTCTTAGTTTTTTCAAAATTTCTCAGAACCTACCTGTCCGAATTAGTTGAAATTTTCAGGAAATCTAAGTTTGATGGAACTCTTTAGTACGCCGTTTGGTAGGATCCAATCGGTTAAGCCGTTCAAAAGTTATAAGCGGGTCACATACTTACATACACAGGCACACACACACACATACATACAGACAGGGTGACACCCTCTCGGGAGTGGTCAGGGAAGATTCCTAGGACCTCAAAACGTCGAGATCTGATGAATACTCGATTTTCGAAAAACGGGGTGAAACCAATAACTTCCCGATTTTAGAAAATTTTCAATTTTCTTAGCGGGAAGTTAAAAATTTGAGTTTTACTTTAGGTATTTTTGTAAAACTTGAAAAGTTACATCAGAATGAAAAGAAGATGAACAGAAGTTTTCCAAACAACCCAACTGGGAAGTGATAAGAATATCGCAATATCTTATTTAAATTATTTGACGCTGACGAGTTTTATAACCTTGGTTTTTAGTAAAACAAATAATGGCAGTTAATTACTTCACTAAACATAAATGATAAATGTAATTATATAAAAATTAATTTGTTGCATTTGTAGTGTAAATAAAATTAATCAAAAGTCAACTGTTACCATGGGCGCCCAGAGGGGGGCCACGGTCCCATCCTAGCTCCCAGGAAAAGGAAAATATGTATATTATTAATTATAATCGGGGATTTTTCTTTGAAGAGATTAGCACTAAAATATGTTTTAAATGTTATGTGCCGTATACATAGGCTATACTTATAATATTTTTTATAAGAGTTCAAGTATGAGGTGCAATACACTGTGTATTGAAAATACCCCCAATGCGGAGGTCGGGGCATTGCATTGTGTATTGAAAACCCAATATGGCGTGCAATGCACTGTGCGTCCGCCGCTTCTCATAGTGTTCAGTGTCAAGCTCACATGTGCGTCCTTAGCAGTGAACGTGTTAAACCCCATACCCAGGTCTAGCCCCCCTCCCCTAGAAAATACCATATGGGCCCCCATGACTGTTACATGTCTATGAGTTACATTATATTTGTAATATATTTCATAAACTTAGTAACAATAGCAAATCGAAAGAAAGTTAACTTATTAATAATTAACTTATCCCCATACACATTGCATTCCTTTCTGTGATGTAAAAAGCTATATGATACTTCTCACTCTCAACTTGAGATTCAAATTTTGGTTCATTCTCGTTACAAAAACGCTATTCTCGTTTTTTCTTGATTTCGATAAATTGTATTTTAATAAATTCTCGTTTCTCGCTCGTTCCTAAACCTCAGCTCGCTTCCTTTTCTCAGTCTTGATAATTTTTATTAAACTACATCTTGTTCTCGTCTTGAATTCCAAAAGTGAATCTCGCACACCCCTAGAAATATGTGAAAGATTGGGTCTACAAATCTTTTGCGGACGACGTGTTAAAAGTTATGAGACGAGGACGCGTTCTTGGAATCGACATAAAGAGAGCACAAAGGCAGGAAGTATTCCCTGAGATATCATCCTGTTTACTTTTCCCAGAAAAATCATAGCACTGTGTGTACATCTTTCTTAGATCCAGCTTTATAATCACTGGTGTGGACACATATGAAAGAAGGGAAAAAACAACAACTGAGGGAATTGTTAGCTGTTAGTTTGTATGAAAAGGGAGGGAAATGGTGTATTATTTGCAGTTGAGCAATTGGAATTGAACTGTAATGACTTAAGTTTTGTTAAAAATGTTTTGAGTTGTGAGAAGTGGGAATCGTTAAGCATACACCGTCACTTGTGTTACCAAAATAACTTTTCAAATAAGTAAAATTATTTAATTTTTAACAAGTTATTTTAATAGCTTTATTAGCAAACATGATTAACCAGCAAACTCTTTATCCTAACCTAAAAACCTTTGGTCCTAGGCTCATATGAAGTTTAAATCATCACTTGTGTGGACATCACTGGTGTGGACATAGGCTACCTATTCGGTATATATATTATATATAAAAATATTTAAATATTTTTTTTAAGCTTGACTACTATTGTTACTGTTATCTAAAGAACATTTTTAGTTTATCAAGTAATTGTTTTAGACATAAACATAATTTTTATTTTTATTAATTTTTAGTTTTAAAACTGTGCCTTTTTTTAAGGATCACCCAGTTGATCGATTTGAGTAAATATGATCCTTATATCGTGTAAGAAACATATTAGTAGAATTTGTATTTCTACCTTAGCCACCACAGCTCCGACCACGCCCTTCTTCGTTCCACTCGTAGCGCAAAAATTCGTGAGTTTGCACCTTAACCTTGCGACCTCGAGCTATGGTTCGCTTCGCTCACAGAGTACAAACTCGGCTGTCGGCCTCGGATCAGAAGATTCTCCCACGTGTCCTCATCAATCCATCATTTCCGGTAAAAATTCATATAAAAAATCTGGAAATTGGTTGACCGTGCAGGCCAACCCTAGAACTTCCCGCTTAGTTTGAATTTTAAACGCTTAAAAATGAGTTTATTTGTTAAAATACCAAAAAACGAAAATTTGTGAATTTTTAAACAACGATAACTTTTGAATGCGTCGTTCGATTTTCATTTTAAAAAAAGCATTCTACGCAGTTTTTAAAGCACAAAAAGAAAATGTACAAGTTTATATTGATTGGTTGAGAAATCTGGAAGATATGTTAAAAAAATATCAAAAAATACCAAAAAACGCAAATTTGTGAATTTTTAAACAACGATAACTTTTGAATGCGTTGTCCGATTTTCATTTTCAAAAAAGCAGTCGACGCAGTTTTTTAAGCACAAAAAATGTATACATGGTTTTATAATGATTTTTTCGCACGCTTTAAAGTTATTTTTAAAAAACATAAAAATTCCAAAAAAAATTTAGGTTATTTTTTTAAATTTCTTCGGATTGGCTCGATGGATTAACTCTCAAATCTAATCAGATCTAAGTTTTGATACACCCTTTCGAATGACATGTCGTAGAATTCAATCGGTTGATTCGTTTTTGAGAAACTGTACGACAAAAATTTATTTACACACATACATCCACACACACACACACACACACACACACACGGTCGGACACCTCGGCGGGAATAGTCAGAATGGCTTCCTGGGACCTCAAAACGTGGAGATTTAATGAAAACTCGACTTTCGAAAATCGGACCGAAATCAATAACTTCCCTTTATTGGTAGCGGGAAGTTAAAAATGTAAAAATTATGAATAAAATTAGGAATTTTGTGGACAAGTATGGGGAATAGTAAGTGTATATTTCGATCTCTGTCTTAAATTATGTACAGGTCACAGCTATCCCCCCATCACCCAACTTATAACCAAGTGCTTCTGTCCTAATCAATCAGCATTTCCGTAAAAATAACACAATATACAATAATATGTTTGCATTGGCATCACCATGGCTCGTCGTCGGGGTTGGCGACCGAAGCTAGCGGGGGCAGTCTATTAGTTAAACTTCGGAAACATTCGTACATCTTCGTATAACATGTGGAAACATATGCCATTATTAATTTCTTCACTATAATCATTGTATTTGGATAACTTAATAGAACTCCGATCCATTGCAATATTTCGTTCCACTGGAAATTCGACGATAGTGGCGCTATTTATTGGGAAAACGACGGAAGCTGTGTGAAACACCAATGCTACCAATGATTTCTCCCTAGCGATACCTCGCGGCGCGATCATGCACTATTTTCGTGACAACCTTTTTTTCGGCACACAGCCCCCGTATGCATGCATGATCTATTTTATTATTCATGATCTATGCTATAATATTAATAACTTCTAAATCATTTGATCCATCAATGTGAAATAAAAAGCAATTAAAAGATAATATTTTTATCTTTCTTTAGACAGGTAATAAATAACCTGTATTAATTTTTTTTTAAATTAACAAATAGGCCTACAGTTTTATAATCCTTATAATTTTATTGTACACATTTACCGTGTTAAAAATCCCCTTCAGCGTAGTTAGGTAGGCCTAGATAGCTTGTTAGCGAATTTCCGTAGGAAAAATGAGCTATTTTTACCAGTGGCCCTTATGGTAAGACTTAAGGTTGGGAGTAGCAAATGAGCACCGATCATGGTCCCCAGAACTCGTTTTGGGGTGTCATTAAAAATCATTATATATTATAATAGGTATTTATGTGTGCGCACTCTAACGGACGCATTTGAAGTCCGATTTGGTCCAAATTTGGTACAGACGTTGGTTTTCTAAGTCGCTTGGACCAGTTCGTTAGCCAAAAAAATTGACTGGAAATAGACCAAATTTTTGACCGGAAGTAACATGTATATATGTGTGCGCACTTTAACGGTCGCATTTATGTCAGATTTGGTCCAAATTTGGTACACAGGTTGGTTTTCTAAGTCGCTTGGACGAGTTCGTTAGCCAAAAAAATTGACGGGAAATAGACAAAATTTTTGACCGGAAGTAGGCCTACCTGTAACATGTATATATATGTGTACGCACTCTAACGGTCGCATTTTATGTCTGATTTGGTCCAAATTTGGTACACAGGTCAGCTGCGCGGTCGAATTATTTTTAATAGTATTTTTTAAATGATGTATTTCTGATGTGTTTCTAATCAGAATATATATATCTGCCTGTGATTTTTCACGGGGGCTTACTAGTTTGTTAATACAAATTTGATACGGTAATAGTAAACATAATATGTATAGAGCTCCTGTATTTTTAGTAAAATTATGTTTAAAAGTTCGACAGATTACGTTTGCTTTCCGTCGCCATTGCAGCAATACCCATATTTGTTTAGGAATATTATCTGCAATTCCAATAGATAATGCTAAGAGAGTAATATCTATGCACAGCTGTTCAAGGCCAAATGACTGCAGTATTTGTAGTTTCTAAGTAGTGTTGGGTTATTAACGTGTTTTAGTAGAGAATTTTGGCGGTCAGGGGCAAAGTTTGGGATTGTAGCCCCCCCCCTACCCTATTAACAGTTTTGTGTGCTACAAAGGCCCAACTTTACCACTTACACACTATTCACCCGAACATGTAGAATTTTCAGATCGTTTTTCAATATTTTTTGTAAA
Organism: Philaenus spumarius; assembly: GCA_018207615.1. Lineage (NCBI taxonomy): Eukaryota > Metazoa > Arthropoda > Insecta > Hemiptera > Aphrophoridae > Philaenus > Philaenus spumarius. The sequence goes on from JAGFPH010000841.1 coordinate 283,572, forward strand.
ATAATGATCTATATACAGGTATCACAAAAACCTTAGAGGGATATACAAGGTCTGATACATTGAAATAAATGAAAAATGTTTAGTAACTTTTGTGTGCTTACTTTAGTCGCAATCCGGCTTTTTTCCCCCACTAACTCCAGAAATGGGTAAGATATTGGAATAATTTGGTAAGCATGTTGCGTGTTTACAAGTGTAGCCAAAACCAAGAATTTATTTTAATAATTTTCAAAATGGTGACTGTTAAAAAATGTTAAACGGAAATTCTTTTTAACGTAACAAGAGACAAAATATTTTTCTTTTTTTACTAAAGACAAAATAGCTTTTCTGCAGGTCAACCGAGTTATTGACAAAAAACTGAAAACATAATTTCTCGGTAATTTGTCTACAACGTTTAAAATTAGCCTAAAACCAACATTTCAGAGCAATGATTTTTTATCTGATTTATTAAAACTATAAGAATTTAAAAAAAAGTTGGTTTTAGGCTAATTTTGGATGTTGTAGACAATTACAAAGAAATTACGTTTTAAATTTTTTTTCGATAACTGTTTAATCTTGAATTAAAGTTTCTTACCTTATCGTTTTTTCGTCAAGTGACCTCAATTTTGTAAATTGTGACTCGTTTCGGGCTTATTAACCCATCACCAGACAATATAAGATTAATACCTCTAAGGTATTAAAACGATAAGGTAAGAAACTTTAATTCAATACCATTAGTGACCTGGATACCAATAAAATGTATTCATTACTGTTGAATCCTTTGACCTAAAAAAAACGACTTAAAAGGGGCAGCTTCTGTTTTAGCCGGGTGGCAATGCGGAGCCCATAACAGATAAAACAGCGGTTCGAATCAAAAGCTTAGTAACACAGTCATGTTTGTTTACATTCATTACCATAGCAACCAACTTGGCAAATTTAGAATCAGTTTATTATGCTTCACAACCAACATGTTTTTAAGGTTAGATTAACAATCTAAAAGCAAATACTAACTCAAATGAACTAAAATTGCTTTTCGTATTATAATTAAATTCAAACATCTGTTTTTACATACGTTATAAATAAAACAACAGATTTGGATAAAAAACTTGACATAATTTTAGGTTAGCCTACAATGAACCTAAAGACGTTTATTTGCAACCAACTTTTAAAATTTAGAATCAGCTAATTATTTTTCACAACAAACAGTTTTTTTTTTAGATAAGGTAAAATCAAACAAAAGGCTTACTGTATTATAATATGTTAACCCTGGAACCGGCAGATCGTCGAAACGTGCGATCACCACAACACATTTGTAACGCGTGATTGTATTGAATATTTGACCCACTAAACATCTTTCCAATCTCAAAAAAATAAACACCACTGCAAAGGTAATTTTTCAAACTTTAATTTTTGTATTTAACATTTCTTTCTAAAACGTATGTTAACATATGTAACCATCGTTTTAAAATTTTAATTTTCTGTAAACGTTTTGCCGCGCGTGAAATACAAAGCAATTATGCTCTATTTTGTCACTTCTCTAAAGCTGAATTGCGCTCGACCGGAATATTTTGACAATAATGTAGATATACCTTTGGATTCCTTAAGATTTTAACTTTCTAAAATTGCCATTCAATCAAAAGTACTTGCATAGTTCCAAAGATATGGAATTGTCTGTAAACCTTTGCAATTGGGCAGATTTCAACCAATAAAACATCACATTTTGCGTTCGAGATATATTTTATTATTCGAGTTATTTCATTTTTTATATCTATTTATAGACCGAAGTTCAATCTTTCGTTTGGTGTACTATATTTGACCTTTTAGATGTTATTCAAACAGCAGTTGAAAGTACAGACTTGCGCAGAATTCATACTACCGCTTGAGTTCGCGAAGCACGTCTGTTTTAACGGTAATTTTTTGAATTCCCTTTGTCCGCACGAGGTTTCATTTGTTTCATCTCACTTTGTGATTCAAGTAAAGCTAACTCGAATACTTTTATGAAATAATAATTTACCAGTATACAGTTCAATTCTTTGATTTATTCTCTACACTTTGTTATAATAATATTTCATTTTTGGGCAAAGCAAAATTCCTAAATTACGTTTCAAACCAGGCCTAGTTTTGTTAGCACTCTTGTAGTTAGAACATAAAAACTGGTGTTTTCAAAATAAGAAATTTAAAATTGATAAATGTTTTTATGAAGTTCTATTTAGAACTAAACTACGAAACTTTTTTAAATTTATGGAAAAAATTACAAAACATTTGTACTACTTTTTATGTATACCTAAAGTTGATATTTATTTTTCGTAAATGAACAGTTATTGTTTCTTGAGCTAATAACTTTGTAAATTTTACATCTATCATTTTTTTACTGGCATATATAAATTCTTTGAACCTTTCTCTACAAAATAGCTATGGAACACTTTTGGATGGGGGTTCATTTACTATTTTTGGCGAATTTTTGAAAAAACGCTTGCACACACCAAAAAATCCATTTTCGTTAAAGCCGCCGGTTCTAGGGTTAAACATCTCTATTATATTGTTTCCTTTAGTTGGTAATATCATAGAACATGAATAATAAAATAGATCATGCATGCATACGGGGGCTGTGTGCCGAAAAAAAAGGTTGTCGCGAAAATAGTGCACGGTCGCGCCGCGAGGTAGCGCTAGCGAGAAATCATTGGTAGCATTGGTGTTTCACACAGCTTCCATCGTTTCCCCAATAGATAGCGCCACTATCGTCGAATTTCCAGTGGAACGAAATATTGCATTGGATCGGAGTTCTATTAGGTTATCCAAATACAATGATAATATCAAAATTTGTTTGAAATGTTGATTATTGATTATTTAAATATTAATGGCGAATTATTGGGGTTGGTCGTGTCACACCCCCCCC
>JAGFPH010000841.1:289550-300065 GCA_018207615.1 Philaenus spumarius
ATTTTAGGTTTATTAATTGGGTTTAGGTCATTCATACTATTAATTTCAAACAAATCAACAAAATGTTTCCTTAAATTTTTGTATATGCAAGTACATCTTTTTATAATGAATAATTATGAATTTACTGTCGATAAAAAAGGTTTTACTATAAAACAATTGCACCTCAAGATTCCCTAGAGTGTATATGTAATCCCATGAAAAATTGTATATTTTCCGTTCTCCCAATAGTCGTGTAGGGTGATGTTTTTAAGAAGCTTGTCACTGGCGAAATCGAATCGCTGTAGAGATGCCGAGCGCTTCGGTGTCAGTGACGTCATAGCCACCAACGACCTGCGCGTGACACATACCGTCTTGTTCTAGTTACCGTGTGTGGAATAAATCCTAGTAGAAATCGGGCCCTAGAGGATCACCCTCGGAATTAAAAAAAATTAATATACTTCTCTAAGTAGGGTTTCTAACACTGCACGTGCTATATTCAATATACTTTAAGAGTTTTAAATTTTTTACAAGAATTTCAACATGTTCGTCACACTATTGAAAAAATTCTCAGTACTTTTCCCCATCAATTTCTTTTCTCCAATATTTCCCGCAAATTCCCCATTGTGGGGAATAGGCCGCAATCTGGGAGCTTGGCGCAGTGCATGGCATGGCATGGTTAGTCAGTGTTGCAACAATAACAAGGGATGGAACTAAATTTCCCTGAACATCATTTAAAGGGAAAAAGACAACGTTTTTATTTGGTACAGAAATATTTTGATATGCCCAACATTTTTGGATTTGAAATTATAACTTGCTTGATATTTGTGAATGTTGGTAATAATTAAGAACACGATCTTTCGAAACCCAAGCTCAAAGTTGGAGTTTTTTGCGTGCAATTTAATCCCAATATCAAAATCTCAATTTTTTTCCAAAATCTTAAATTTCCAAACTTTTTGGATTTTAAAACTATTGGGTGCGTGACGCCCCTTGTCCCCTGTAGCGATGTCCCTGACTAAAGCAGACCCTTAAGTCCGGGTCTATGTGCACTTGCTCCCTCTGCTCCCCTTGTTGGTTGCAATACTTTGTTTATTGATTGTTTTGCGTACATGAACTCTCAATGCAGGTCTATCTCTGAGATTGGACGCGATGTACTGAAGGGGAACTGTCTCTTGTTATATCATAGACACTCTGTAGACGATAGAGTTCATTTCAGACCTGAAATAAAGCTCTTCAAACATTTGAACAATGTAATTGGCATTTTATTAACAATTATTTGTGTGCTAACGGTTTCTAACAGCGATAACGGTTTATTATCACATCCAGACAATTAAAAGCAAATAATGGTTTACTACGTAACATCATCTGTCTGTTGGACTAAATCAATTTAAACCCGTGTTGTGGCGTCCAATACAGGGTGTCTCAGAAGTCGGTGAACGTTATACTGTATTTGTGTAACCATTGCAGGTTACGCAACCAAACTTGATGCTTCGTTTTTCTACCAAAATAAACTAATTTTGTGAAGCAATTACAATTTTGTTATCACCTTAGGGGGGACGGCCCACAGGGAGTCGGAGAAAATCCTAAATAGTAGCGTAGGTCGAGTTGTACATCAATTTAAAGGTATATCTTAGGAGAACACAATGCCGCAGAACAGACATCAAAATGTTCACTTACACAAAATGGCTACCGTTTAAAGTTACAATATTGGGCTTTTTGAAAATAGCTTAAAGGGATTCCCTACTGAAAACCATTTTTTTAATATTCATTAGAACAGCTAAAAAATTGTTTATACTTATAGGAATTGATGGGAAATTTTTTTTACATACCTTTTTGAGTTTTTTTGGGTTTTTTTAAGGCAAAAACTATGTTTTTTAAAATCTTTTATAATTTTTTACTACTGAACCAATTTGGCCGTTTGATATCATGTTTTAAAGTATATAAAAAGCACAAACTGTTTGTGTATAGTCATATTCTTACCATTAAAAGTTTAGTAGTTATGACCTTACAAAAATAATATATATAAATAAACGGTACCAGATAACCGCCACATACACTTTCTCCCAGTTGAAACTTTATATTTTCCAAAGAGTAGCATAAGGAGATTGTTATTTAGAATTGCAAAAGTAGGAAAATGTTACCACGGAAAATATTAGAAGCATGTAACACACATCCATATTATATTATTATTATTATTTAAACTATTCGATCGATTTCGAACAAATTTGCACCAAACATGTCAATTAGGCCTGTATCGTTGCACGAAAAATGGTTTTGAAAATTTTTGAAAAACAACCCCCTTTTTGTCCAAAAACCCCCAAAAATCAGTTACTATTATTATTATTAACTAAACGAGAATTTTTAGAAAGATCATGCTGTTTTTTTTTGCATATGGTAGGGTACATTAAGGGCTACAAATAAGCAAAATTTTATCAAAATCTTTAGAGCCGTTTTTGAGGAATTTTGATTTTTCTCTTTTTTTGGCCATTTTTGGGTGGTAAAACCTCTTCAAAATCAAAAATTTGAAAAAATGCCTGGAGATATTCAAGAACTACACCTACATACCAAATTTCATCAAAATCAGACAGTTGTTATGGCCTCCAGCTCTGTACACATCCTTACAGACGCACGGACAGAACACTTTTTTGGGTTCAGGGAGCACCAAAACAAATAATTCCACTAAAAATATTTTTGGGTTCAGGGAGCACCAACACAGATAATTCCACTAAACATTTTTGGGGGGTTCAGGGAGCACCAAAACAGATAATTCCACTAAAAATTAAAATTCGAAAATTTGGACGAAAACATTACTTATTCCATATACTACGTATAGGGTGGAGAAAGTAAAAACAAATTTGTGGTTTACAATTAAAAAAAAAAATACTCTTGTATTTATCCTAGAGGAATAAAAATACCCAAAAAGTTGCATTACAAGCTACTGAAGATGTGGTAAAAATTTAATCACTGTAGCTTTAGCAGTTAAAAAGTTATAGGAACTTTTGTGTAAAAAATATCAAAATTGAAAAGTTGCAGGAAATCGCGTTTAAAGATTGCATTATTAGTTATTTTAGTAGCCATAGAGGGGAATAACTTACAGAACCAGTATTTGTAGTCAAGATGTGTTTTACTTACATATTGGAGGCATTGAAAGCCTAATAATAAACATTGTTGTTCTTCTTTGCAATTACTTAAAAAAAATAAAAAATCTTATTAGTCCGAATAGCAAATATAAAGAAGTTTAACTCGACCAAAAGTAGGTGAGCGCATTCCTTTGAATACATTTTTCACACTGATATAAAGAACTTTTGTGGCATATGTTATGTTTTTTTTAAACCTTATAAACTATAGACAATCCACACTAACAAGTAGGACCAGTTTTTGTGGATAGTGAGTGACTTATGACCTTCAGTGGGAACGGTCTACGAGGAGGATGAGGAACAATTTGTATTTCAAATTTCATTTTACTTCATGCTAAAAAATAACAATTATCAATAAACTTTCCCAACAGCTTACCTTTTTTACAATAAATGCTCAAACTGTTTTTCTTCTGCAATTGGCAGTGAGCTAGGCGGGTGTGGTAGCCACTAATAACGCTCTGTAGCATTTCTAGTGTGGATTGTCGTAGTTTTAATTTTAAAGCTAATGACAATAAGTAAAATTAAGCCACTTTCAAAAAGCCCAATATTGTAACTTTTAACCGTCGCCATTTTGTGTAGGTTGAACTTTTTGATGTCTTATTTGCAGCATTGTGTTATCATATCATAGACCTTTAATTTGATGAACTACTCGACCTATGCTCCTATTGAAGATTTTCCTCCGACTCCCGGGCAGTCCCACTGAAGGCGATACCAATAAACGGTATCAGTTAACTGACACAAACTTTCTCCCAACTTACTGTACTCAAAATAATATTGTTTTCAATCATTTTATTTATTACTTTTTAGAACAAAACAAAAAAATAATATTCTACCTACGTCAATCGTATAAAAAAATTATTGTCCTAAGCGGGATTCGATCGCGTGACCTTTGAATTACTGGCCGTGATCGCTACCATGGTGCTACCCCGTGCGGCCGCCGCCGCGATGCTAGATTGACAACATAAACTTGTTTATTTTTAAACATTTCCCCATAATTATAAAACGCCGAAGTTTTGATAAAAGCGGGTGGTGTCATTTTGTTTGGCATCTTAAGCACTATAAATACTGAAAATTTGATCAAAATCGTTAGAGCCGTTTTTGAGAAATTTGCATTTTTGTCGTTTTTTATGGGTTTTTATTGGTAAATTACCCTTACAAATTAAAAATCCCAAAAAATGAAAAAAACGCCTGGAGATATTAGGGTTTAGTACCTACATACCAAATTTCATGAAAATCGGACCAATAGTGTCCTCTCTGGTCGTGTATTCATACAGACAGACTGACAGACAGACACCACTCTAAAAACACTTTTTTGGGTTCAGGGAGCACCAAAACAAAAAATTCCACTAAAAACATTTTTGGGTTCAGGGAGCACCAACACAGATAATTGCACTAAACCATTTTTTGGGGTTCTTGGAGCACCAAAACAGATAATTCAACTGAAAATTCAAATTCGAAAATTTTTACGAAAACAATACTTTCTCCATATACTACGTATAGGGTGGAGAAAGTAAAAATTATAATTTCTTCAAAAACTAGTTTTTTTAGTAGAGAAACGATGTACAGTACCAAGTTTTTTGCGTAATATGCAATGGTTTCACAAATATAACGACGTTCACCGACTTTTGAGATACCCTGTATAATAAATGTATGAGTGGTTTGTCCGTGCGTGCCGCTATAACTCTGCAACCCCATGGGGTTATATGTTAAGGTAACCCTCCATACACCATCCATGAAGAAGGTTTCGGTTTCTAACGGCAAGGGTTGGGTTTGGAAATATCTTATCTTATTAAACGAGCAACTCTTGTATTTTTGTTTATAAATTTATTTCGGGAATCTCCAATCTCGCTAACGGATCTAACGATTTTGATGAAAATTTGCATATAGGGGTTTTTTGACGTCAGGAATCGAATGCGCTAGGAATGCGGTATGTCGGCAAAAGTGCGCATAAAATTTAAACTCTGAACTCTTTTATAAACCACCTTAGAAGTCACTAAGTTTAGGCGAATAGATACATTGTAGATATCTTATCGATAATCAAACGAGCAATTAATTCTTGTATATTTCTTTATAAATTTATTTCTGGGATCTCGCTAACGGCTCTAACGATTTTGATGAAAATTTGACGTCAGGAATCGAATTCGCTAGGTCTTATGTTTGCAAAAATGCGCATAGACTCGGAAAAATGCGCATAGAATTTAAACTCTGAACTTTGTTATATATCACCTTTGAAGTCACTAAGTATAGGCGAATATAAAATATACAAGAATTGCTAATAAGATAAGATTTCATTAACAATGTATCAGGTCGTATAATTTTGAACTTATTTCTTTATTCAAACACCAAACGTAACTAAAACATTATTTTTGTGCTGTTATTAACCGTTCTGAAAACCTTTTCACCGGTGTCTGCATTCTTTGCATTTCTATGAAGGTAGTATAAATTATCTAATGATTATAATTATTATTTGTTATTTCTAAAATACATAAACAATATCAAATATGGCCTATTCGTTGGTTAGGTTACATAACCTACATGTACCTATATAGAGGTTAGGATTAGAATGCGCTAGGTTTTATATCTGCAAAAAATTCTAATAAAATATTAGAACTAATTACACCCATGTTTAAAAAAAAATTAAATAAACAGTTCATATGTAAGATCGAAAAATATTCATATTTATTCAGTATGCGGGTTGACCCTAAAGGCCATCCATTTAATTTCCCGCTAAGTTTAATTTAACAAACACTATTTTTTGAAATTTTGAACTGCCATAACTTTTTAATAAATCAACCGATTTTTATGCGATTTGCGGCAATCGATGCAGTTTTTTAAGTCCATTGAAAGAATCAACAACAAAAATTTTTCAGATGAAAAGTTTCGGAGAAATTGAGGAAAAACACTTTTTTTGATTTTCTTTCGTTCACGATATCTCGCGAATGAATCAACCGATTTTTATGCGATTTGCGGCAATCGATGCAGTTTTTCGAGCCCATTGAAAGAATCGACAACAAAAATTTTTCTGATGAAAAATTTCGGAGAAATTGAGAAAAAACACTTTTTTTATTTTCTTTCGTTCACGATATCTCACGAACGAATTAACCGATTTTAACCGGACTGGTAGCGATCGACGTCGCTTTTCAAGGTTAAGAGCTGATTAGATTTTGGAATTGATCGGTAAAGCCGTTTAAAAGTTATTAAAAAAAAACTGATTTGAAATTTTTTTATTTCTTAGTTTTTTTTTGAAATTTCTCAGAACCTACCGGTCCGAATTAGTAGAAATTTTCAGGAAATCTAAGTTCGATAGAACTCTTTAGAACGCCGTTTGATAGGATCCAATCGGTTAGGCCGTTCAAAAGTTATAAGCGGGTCACATACTTACATTCACACACACACCCCTACAGACAGGGTGACACCCTCTCGGGAGTGGTCAGGGAAGATTCCTAGGACCTCAAAATGTCGAGATCTGATGAATAGGCCTACTCGATTTTCGAAAAAACGGGGTAAAACTAATAACTTCCCGATTTTAGAAAAATTTCAATTTTCTTAGCGGGAAGTTAAAAATACTCGGTCGCCCATGTAGGCCTACTGGTTGTCTAAATAACGCATCGCACCAACGAACTTGTGGGAAGTTGGCAAAGCAGCTGAGGATCGAGTGTCGAGGTTGCTGCTAAATATTCCAGAACGTTTTAGAATTGAGTGTTGTAGAATTTCCTAGACGGTTTGAGAATGTTACAAACGGTTCTGGACCAAGGGGTGTTCCTGTTACAGGCGTTCATGAAACAATTACATAACAGTTCCCCACCCACACTTCCACACCACACACTGCCCAAAATACTGACACTTCCCCACAGCCCTTGGACGCGGCTACCTGTTTAATGATTCAGAAATAATCTCGACTGACAGTTCCACACACCCCCTCCCCCTCCTTAAGGCTATAGGCTTCAGCGATCAGAAATGCAAGAATAATAAAAAAAAACCTAAAAAGTTCTAATCTATAGTATTTAGTCACAGTATGTTTACCTGTATTCAGCATTTAACAGTAGAATGTAAAACAACGTCGTTGTCTGCAAAAATGTTAGGATAGGGTCGAATAGTAAACATAAGCCAACACCCTGTAACCTACAATGCGAACTGGCAAAAGTATAGACAGACCTACATTAACATTCGCTAGTTCCTTGGGGGAGGGGCGGGGGTATTTTTTGCAGTGTGTGGAGGTGTCAGTGTGGGGAACTGTCCGGACACCTCAGGAAACGGACTATGAAGCTAGAAACCCAAAACGTGGCACATGTTGCTCTTGAGAGAAGAGACATTTGCCATTTGCATTTCGATTGTTTTGAGAAAGGTGTAAAATATTGTTCGTAGAAAATATTTCAGGTAAAAATGTACCCATAAACAAATGAACCTCGAATAAATTTGCGAAAACTGGTGCTTATCTCATCATGCATGTAACTAAAAATGAGAAACATAGATTGATTTGAACGAAACTCACTACCCCCCTAACGTTTTTGGGCCAGCGAGTACTCAATATTTACCCGAGATATCCCAGCTGGTATTACATATAGTCGGGGACAAGTATAGAGAGAAAGGTGTAGGGGTCGGTCGGCCCAAGACAATGCTATTGTTGTGAAACCGATCGCCCGGCCACCCTCGTACCTGCGGTCATTGTCACCAGGGCCGGCGAGAATCGTTAGTATAAAAAAAACCATAAGGGCTCAGCCACTTCCTCTCGATACGTGCTGCCAGCCGGTTCTACGCTGTGACGTCACAGGGTTGTTACTTTCGCCGCACTGCCATACAACCATCACTGCTTTGCATTAGTCGGTAGCATGTATTTAGTACTTAATGACCCCCATGATACTATTCTACCCCTAGTGGCACTCTCTTTGATATTATACTCTTTCAACAATCAATAAATAATACTTTAATTAAATACTAATGCACCTAGACAAGGTAAAATGAGCGAAAACACAACAAATCATCCGGTTTTTTTTTTACTTCCAAGGAGGCTAATCAGTCATCCTTTAATGTTATTTAACTTTGCATAACAATTTTCTAGGTTTCTATCAAATTTTGGTTTAGCAGTTTACATATTAGGCCTACTTATATGTAGCCTACACAGGATGAACCAAAAGTCTGGAGACACCCTTGAAACTTTTGAGAGAGTAAGTGGAAAAAAACAAATTCAGGTAATGTTTACTAGATACAAAGATGTACTTTTTTACGCACAAGCCAACGTTGTTACCATTTCCAAGATGGGAAATTTTGGGGGCAGCTCAAATATCTTAAATGCAAACCCCTGCCTTGTGACCCCTCATTTTAAAGGTATTGCTACAAAAATGTAAATTACGAAAATTAAAGGTCTCTATTTAATTTAGACATAATATATTTATGTGTAGCCTCCTGGATTGTTAATTCAATGAATATATTAGAAAGGTTAATTACCTTGTATTTCCGTTTGACAATAAAATGTTTTTTCTTCCTGTTTTAGGATGACTAGTTTCGACGGTTAAACCGTCATCGTCGGATCCTTGTCCATCATGTTAAAAAATGTTGTTTTATTTCCGCCGTTCTGAGGCGTTGTCATCACTGGCATTTAACGTTCACAAATCAAATTAATACTTTTATCACAAATTACACATTACAAACACAATGATTACACAAACATCTTTGTACAAATGCACGAATATCACGGTTTAATAATACAGTATTTTATCCGACGATGACGGTTTAACCGTCGAAACTAGTCATCCTAAAACAGGAAGAAAAAACATTGGATTGTCAGACGGAAATACAAGGTAAATAACCTTTCTAATATATTCACTCTATTTAATTCCTATCTAAAGTTATTTACGGTTAAAGACGAAAATGATGAACAAGTCCTTCTAACTTTTTAGTGAGTGATTGGTGAAGAGCCAAATCCATGGAATGTTTATTAGATATTAGGATACATTTTTATGTATGGCTAAGCTTTGCCTACGTTTCAAAAATTGGAAATATTGAGGGCAGCTCAAAATTTTTACACGGAAACCCCTGTCACGTGACCATTTATTTTAAAGGTATGGACAAAAAAAAACTAACAGTGAAAATTTGAGGTCTCTATCTCAACCCTACTACAAATTTAAAATGAATGGTCACATGCCAGGGGTTTGTGAAACAAATTTTTTGAGCTGCCCCCAAAATTTCCCATTTTCTAAATGTTAACAACGTTGTCTTATGCGTAAAAAAGTACATCTTTATACCTAGTAAACATACCTGAGTTTGTTTTTTCCCCAATTACTCACTCAAAAGTTACAGGGGTGTCTCCAGACTTTTAGTTCATCCTGTACACAGTAATACTGTAATTGTAAAAAAATATTTCTATAGGCTTGCACTAAAATTTGATTTTGAGAATTGTCCAACTATTTCAATGTTTACATGAAATAATTGTTTTAAATACAGTATTAATAAATCTTTAACATAAATTAATTTTGATAGTTAAATCAAAATGTTTCTCGGGTGCAGGTGTATAGTATAGTAATTTAGTAAATTAATATACTTGGGCCTCACATCTTACTTCCAGAACAAAGTGAAATTTCGCTACAAATTAGGCACCGTATTTTTAAATTTATATTTCTATCACTTTAAAACTTCATGAAAATTTAGATTTACGCAATGAAATTCGATCAATCAGCTACATTTCTAATTCATAATAATTATGTTTATAATATAAAATTCTGAAACAAATTTTGCCAGGGTCAGCAAGAGTTTAAAAAATTGTGTTGAATTTCTTAAGGAGTTTTAAGTTAACTTAAAATTGTAATGCAGACTATTCTACGTTCTTTTAGCTCATTGTAAAAATTTATGTTATATTTGATTTCCATATGTAATATTAGTAGTTCTTTAACTATTGTCACCAAAAATAGATACAGTAGCTTTGTTTGAAATTCCCTTGTTTTACCTAAAACTAACACTATAAATAACAAATATTAAACAATTTCAATTTAAAATTATACAAACAACATTTGGAAATTCATTGGGAAAAGCCTATACTGCACTATAGCCCATCTCAGGTTAAGTTGAGACAAGCAGGGTGGGTAATTAGGGTCGGTTTCAACCGTCATAAAACTGACCCTTATTAATGCCGCCTGAGTGAACCTGTAGGACACTTTAGTTTAAAATTGCAAGTCTGTATGTCTTAAGTAAAAATAAAAAACTATATAATATTTCGTTTCATGATACTTTCCTGATAATTTTGATACCAAATTTGATTACATTTGGCCAACTTTGAGCTGTACTAGCATTATAAACTTTCTTAGTTGAATCAACATTACTAATATGGTTTACAACAATAAAGCCACAAAAATGTACTAGAGAAGTTCATATTTAAATATGTAATAAATAATCATTATTTGAGAAAAAA
>JAGFPH010000841.1:310065-327975 GCA_018207615.1 Philaenus spumarius
GAGGGAGGTCTCAGAGAGAGATCTTAACGCTTCTGTATCTAAAAAAATAGAGTGAGATCTCAGAGGAAGCTCACCACTCTCCTGTATCTGAGGACATATAGGGAGATGTCAAGAGATGGATAGAGGGAGGACTCAGAGAGAGCTCACCACGCTCCCATATCTGAGAGGGACAGAGGGGGGTCTCAGAGAGAGATCTTAACGCTTTTGTATCTAAAAAAAATCGAGTGAGATCTCAGAGGAAGCTCACCACTCTCCCGTATCTGAGGAAATGTAGGGAGATCTCAGACGGAGCTCACCATGCTCCTGCACTTGAGATGGATAGAGCATCTGCACTGAGATGGACTCAGAGGGAGCTCACCAAACTTCTGTATCTGAGGGGGTTAGAGGAGGTCTCAAGAGGTAGCTAAAAGCGCTCCCGACCACTGGAGCTTACACTGCTTATATAGCGGCTATGTCCCACTACGTTTACCCTACTAAGTGTTAAGGTCTGATCTAATAGTATCAATACTCAATGTCCCTTCAATTATTTAGCTAACCAACCTGTTCTGAACCAATACAGTTATTTACTTCTTGTATCAAACTCTTTGCCTGCCTTTACTAAATATTTTTTGGTCGACCCTTGGTTGGACCACTCATGCGATCACTCCAGTGTTAATATTTCAAAATTTATTCTTCCTATGAACAGAAAACATTGAAAGAAAATATCAAATCTTTATTCCATGCAGTTATCATTGGAATTTATTCAAAGATCTAGTGTTATTTTCATTGCTACTTATTGGTTGAAGCAGCAAAAGTTTTCTCATTACCAAACACGAGAATCCAACTAGGCAGTAAACTTGGTTGTATGCAAAATGCTTTATAGTTTAAAGTTAATTAATTGATATTTTGTCATACCGTATTGGCTTTACCTTCACAAACTATCATCGCATTGATCCAAGAGAAAGGTTGTCTATAAGAAATCTTTGGTAGTCATGTGATGGGCCTCCATAGTTAAAAATCCATTTGGAAATTGTGCGTCACAGTCAATTTAAATACATTCTTTGTAAAATGTTGTAAGGTAAGCAGTTTGAACATTTAGTTTTATTGCAGCAGACCCTTAATCAAATTCAGCTGATATTAATAATATTTGTTATCTTTTATAGAAATTGAGCCGTAAAGTTAAGTTATTAAATTATCTCTGTAATTCCTCTATACTTGAGATAGGCCTATTGTACATACTAATACAATTTTTTAGGGATCTTAATCTTAAAACAAAAAAACTTAACAGTTTCAGGCAATAGTTGCGTGATTTCATAACAGTTGTAATACTTGTAACTGTAACCAAAAACTGATTACTTATGATTCAATTTTCGAGTGTTGGCGGTAGGAGTGATAGATTACAATAACTGTCAAATTATAGTAAATAGACTGTTTGTCTGTGCGTTTGTGCTCTTCACAATGGCTGAAGCAATTCGAATTTGTTTACAGCGATGTATTGAGATAAGTTTGGACTAAAATTTTGTGTTTGTTTTGTTTAAATCAGTTTACAATTGTGTTTCGTTCGCATATGCTGTAAACAACCGCTGACCTTTGCCCTCCCCCCCCCTCATATAGCGAAGTCCGTGCCTACAAAGTACGGGTACAATTTTGGAAGTATGCATATGAAATACTTGCTCCTGCATAATAAAACATTGCAAGTAAAGCTAGTCTATATAATAATAAACGGTATCAGGAAACTGACACATACTTTCTCCCTCATTATAGAAACTTAATAAAAAAATACTACTACCAATTTATTGTGATTTTTTTATTTTTAACAGTCATTTTCCCATAAAAATCCATAAAATAACGGAAAAACCAACTTTTCTCAAAAACGGCTCGAACGATTTTGATTAAAATTTTACAGTTTATAGTACGTTGGGTCCCTATTAAACTATAAAATTTTAATCAAAATCGTTAGAGCCGTTTTTGAGAAGAGTTGATTTTTCCGTTATTTTAAGGGTTTTTATGGGAAAATTACCCTTAAAAATAAAAAATTCACAAAAATGAAAAAAAAACGCCTGGAGATACCGTAGATTAGTGCCTCCATACCAAATTTCATCAAAATCGGACGACTGGTTTAGGCTCTAGGTCTGATAACATCCACACAGACACACAGACACACAGACATCACTCCGAAAACCACTTTTTTAGGTTCAGGGGGACCCAAAACGGATATTTCCACCAAAAACTCAAACTCGAAAATTTTGACGAATACAATACTTTCTCCATATACTATGGTATAGGGGGAGAAAGTAATAAAAATGAATTGCTGTTCCTTTGTAGGTGCATCAATTGAGAACGGCTGGACTAATTTGGCTATTTTTTGTTTTAAAATGTTTGTAATAGTCAGAACTATTTTTTTATATAAAGGAAAATGTGAAAAGTTTCCCGAAAAAGTTTGAAATTTTGAAAAACTAAACAGCCTCTTTTGTACAGCCTCAAGACCATAGTGCACAAAAACAGCTGTTCGTATAAAAAGCTTAACAACATGTTTGTTTACATTCATTACCATAGCAACATTACTTAGCAAATTTGAAGAGTACAGGTATTAGCTTTTTTTAGGTTACATTGACAAACTAAACACAAACAAAAATCAACGAAAAAAGGCTTAAAGAATTATAATTCAATTTAAACATTGATTGTTACATATTAAATATAAAACAACTGATTTGGATCAAAAACTGGCCATCATTTTAGGTTAGGCCTACAATGAACCAAAACACGTTAATTGGCAATCATTTGGGCTAATTTAGAATCAGGTTTTTTACAATTCTTCACAACTGTCAGTTTTTTTAGATTAGCTAAAAGCAAACAAAAGGTTCACTGTATTATCTATAAAGGTTTACAAACTATAAATCTAAATTTGTGTAGTATATTCTTAAGTGGCATAAAAACCATTTTACAATTCCATTACTTAAGACAATGTAATGAAATGGAATAGCTACCCTTTAAATTAAAATAAGCAATAGCGAAGCGATGCTGGGTCCACTAGTTTACTAATAAAACTCATAGGGTATGTGAAGATTATGTCTGTAGTGGACCTAATAAATGGTACCAGGAATTGGCACATACTTGCTCACAAACATATTTAAATTATTAAACAGATTCACTGTGACTTCATAATTGTAGGTGGGGTAAGAGAGGTGATTTATTAAAGTAGGAGATTAACTAATAAATAATATTATTATTATCTAGAGAGAAAACTATTCGATCGATTTCAAACACGTCAATTAGGCCTGTATAGATGCATGAAAAAAGGTTTTGAAAAACAACCCCCTTTATGGCCAAAAAACCTCCAAAAATCAGTTATTATTATTAGCTAAACGAGAGTTTTTAGAAAGATGCGGATTTTTGCATATGGTAGGGTACATTAAAGGCTACAAGTAAGCCAAATTTTATCAAAATCGTTAGAGCCGTTTTTTTTTATAAAAAATAATAACTGCTTTTTTGGGTTTTTTTTTGCCAAAAAGGGGGTTGTTTTTCAAACATTTTCAAAACAGTTTTTCGTGCATCTATACAATCCTACTTGATATGTCTGGGGCAAATTTGTTTGAAATCGATCGAATAGTTTTCGCTCTAGCTTTGTATACATACAGACAGACATTTTGTAAAAACCACTTTTTTAGACTCGGGAGGTCCCAAAACGAATATTTCCACAAAAATCTCAACATCGATTTTTTTTTGCGATCACTATACTTTCTCTATACTATAGTATAGTGAGAAAGTAAAAAGTATGGTAAAGTGTTGTCATACCCTAGTTTTGCTATAAGGGTACGATTTCATGTAACACAATCACAGTTATAGGTAATGTGGTCGTACATGTCAATACTTAACAATCAATTAGCCAATCACAATCAAGATTCAGTAAATCTAATAATTACACTTTTCACCACTAGATAGCGTAGTTTTATTAGTATCATCTAACCAGCACGTACGGTTCACAACCTTGTGACACTACAGTAGCAGCAATGAATACTTAACATTTAAGTATTCATTGGTAGCAGACTGAAAATTGCTTATCATTGCGATTGTTGAAACATTGGAAAACTTGGGATGCCCTGTCCAATCTCGAAATTGCCAACATTTGTATGGTAAACGAATAAAAAAATATTCTTTTGATTGTGGAACATTAAAAAGGAAAAGCAGCATTAAAAAAAATGGAAGAAACTGGTTAACCCACTTCAAAATAAATTTTAATGCGTTTTCTTTTTCTGTTGAATAGACATTTGTTAAGAATCAAGCATTTTATTACAGAGTAAAGATTTAAGTGCTATTTCTTATCTGTGCTTTTATAATATATCTTGAAAAATAAATGCTATGTTAAGAACCAGATAGGGCCACCTTATCTGAAATTATGGTTCCTAATATCTCGAGTATTCTGCAAAACAATAGTTTTAATAATTTTAGTATTATTTACTTTTACTGTTTTTAATTTTCCATTCTGTACATTTGTTGAATATTAATCTTAAAATATTTGACATAATGAAAACATGTTAACCTTGGATCACTTACCAAAACTAAATTATGTTTTTCTACAAGGGATCTAAAGACATGCCATTCCCTTTAGTTTCAGTTAACAGAGCAGTATTGTTTTTGTGATGCCCTTCCTTTATTGTGAGTTAATGAACAAGGCATTGTTGTGATGACGAATGGTTAGTGAAGGCGTAACGTTTAACCTTATAAGGCTTAAAAATGAACATTATATATATATATATATATATATATATATATATATATAAAAATGTTAAAAAAAAACACTGAAGCCCGAACCACAACTTTGGAAAATAACAACTAAACTAAACAACATTTATTCATAGTTATTCTGGTCCAGTTTAGATTTAGAACCCTCCGATAACGGTAACTTGGTTACCGAAATGTACATCAGGGAACTAGAATAACTCTATCAATAAATGTTTTTTAGTTTGTGTGCAGTGTTATTTTCCGAACTTGTGATTGAGGCTTCAGTGTTTCTAATTATTTACATTCACCACAGTACTCAATGAACATCTACCAATAAAATGTTAATTTTCAAGTCTTTTACATTTAAGGTGTTATATGGCTTTTTTATTAATCAGTAATTTTTTTACAATAGCGCCTTTTTTTAATAGTATCATCAAAATGAATTTAATATAAAAATGTGTAAAAGATGTAAATAAATACAATTTATGTGACACAAAAACGTCAGTAGAGAGTAAGTAAATCATTTAGGCATTGCACAGTTATGGTTGTCAAATTGACTAATAGTTAGTGGTAAAGGGTGTAAAAATATGGTTAGTTATCTAGGGTTAAAAGTGACTTGAAAACGTATTTGCAACAAACTAGAATATTCATAAACTGTTTGTTTATGGAACATCATTTTATATACCGTATAGTTTTTTTCAATTTCCTATGGTCATTTTCTAAAAGGTTGTACTATGGCAATTATTTTCTAGTGTCCGGAAACACATTCCAAAACACTAAGTTTACTAAAATTGGCTCAGAAATAAGAGTAACAGAACTATTTCTTTTAATGGGTATCAATGATCTGGGTGAAATTGCCACAGCAATAAAACAATGAAAATATTTTGATCACTTATGACAGCTGATTTTAACTGTAATCACTGTAATACAACGTCTGAAATAACATTGTATAGGTAAATGTAGTTCTAAGAAATAAAATCAATAAATTAAATCGTGTGAGTGGACCACACATATGGGTAAATAAAAAAATAAATTGCTTTTACTTGATGCTCTTCAGATGTGCTGTTCTTATTCAGGCCCTACCCATATATTATTTATTGCTTCACCTAATAAGTCTTACGCCCAGTCTAGAGTTACTTCTTCTAGCGGTACATCTCTGGGATACATTACACTCTTCTTTTATGTTGTACTTCAATAATTTGTATTATTTCTCATTTCTGGAAGGAGTTTTTAAAAATTTTACCCGGGTAAGCTTTGGTGAAAGTACTTCAGTAATCGATCCATACTAGTCAAATCAAGTTAATCAACTTTATACTTAAATTGCTGTTTTATTTTATGATGTACTTTAATAATTTGTATTAATTCCTATTTCTGGAAGGAGTTTTGAAAAGTTTTAACCGGGTAAGCTTTGGTGAAAGTGCTTCAGTAGGCCTAGTACCCATACAAGTCAAATCAAGTTAATCAACTTTAATACTTAAATTGCTGTTTTATTTTATGATGTACTTCAATAATTTGTGTAAATTTCTATTTTTAGAAGTTGTTTTTAAAAGTTTTACCCGGGTAAGCTTTGGTAAAAGTGCTTCAGTAGTACCCATACAAATCAAATCAAGTTAATCAACTTTATTTTTTGAATTGCTGTTTTATTTTATGGTGTACTTCAATAATTTGTATTAATTCCTATTTCTGGAAGGAGTTTTATAAAGTTTTACCCGGGTAAGCTTTGGTGAAATTGCTTCAGTAGTACCCATACAAATCAAATCAAGTTAAGCAACTTTATTTTTTGAATTGCTGTTTTATTTTATGGTGTACTTTAATAATTTGTATTAATTCCTATTTCTGGAAGCAGTTTTTATAAGTTTTACCCGGGTAAGCTTTGGTGAAATTGCTTCAGTAGTACCCATACAAATCAAATCAAGTTGATCAACTTTATTTCTTGAATTGCTGTTTTATTTTATGCTTTACTTGTTTCTATTTTCTGGAACAAGTTTTTAAACATTTTACCCAGATAAGATTTTGTTAAAAAGTTGAGTCAAATTATTGAAAATCATAGGTGAACTTAAATTAATTACAATAGTTTGTTTTATTTTATTCTAGTAAAATAGATATGTTTTAATGTACTTTGATAATAATTTGTATTGTTTCCATTTTCTAATAAGGAGATTAAATTTTTTTTACGTGATTAAGCTTTGGTGAAAGCCCTTCAGTAGTCGACCCATTCGAGTCAAATCTATTTGTATAGACACATACATGTTAAGGTGTAGCTTTCCAGTTGGAAACATATAATTTTTGTATTCGGTTTTAGGTGGAGTCCCTAGGGCCAGAAAAATAATTTACATTAACCAAAATCG
The DNA here is from genome assembly GCA_018207615.1 of Philaenus spumarius. NCBI lineage: Eukaryota > Metazoa > Arthropoda > Insecta > Hemiptera > Aphrophoridae > Philaenus > Philaenus spumarius. Next base: position 317,115 of record JAGFPH010000841.1, read on the forward strand.
TTTCCGAGATCTTGAAGAAAGACCACCTTGCTATGACAATGATCGTTGTCAGCTGTGTGATTTTGTGTTTCAAAACCAAGAGGAAAAGGAACAGCATTTAAGCGAAGATTCTCATGCAGTAAGAGACATATACAGCACTAAGAGGTAGGTCGTAGTGTAAACTGTTAACGTGTCCTTTAATTCTTTGAATATGTTTAATGATATAAAATACTTGCAGTTATTATGCAATACTGTTCCCAGCACAGTGGGTGAAATCTAGCTGCATATTTTAAGAGAAGTGTGACGTCCCTTGCGATTCCATTTTACTATACACTTAAACAAAACATATACAAGATGATTCACATAATGTTACAAGCACTTTCTGACCCGATTTCACTAGCAAAGATAATGATTAAAAGTTCATATAAACATAGTCCGGAAATGCTTAGTTTTCGAATTATCTACCTTTTTTTTATCAATTTTGATAAAACCTTAATCTTAAACAGATTTTGAGTATTCTAAAACAATGTGTTCGGCTTATTTGTCATAAATCTAAAAGGGTTCCTTCAATGCCTCTTTTCAGATATTTAAAAATACTTCCACTGCAGCATCTTTACGTATACAAAGTCCTAAAGATATTTTACAAACGGAGTGGAAATATGGAACTAGTACTTAACCCAGATAAAATGAGACTCAGGCGTGGTGCGCAACATCCTGTACCAAAGCCCAATAAGACTTGTTTTATGAAATTTAATTATTTGTTGCCCCGAAACTTTTTAATAATATGCCAGAATATATTCAAAAATGTAAAAATTGTAAAACCTTTCTAAAGCTTTTGAGGCGATGGCTATACGATTTAGATGATATACATAGCATTTTAAAAATTGTAATTTAAAAAACTTAATGAACATGTGAACGCTGTTTTAGGAATGTATGTGTGGCTGTGTTTATTTTTGTGCGTGTGTATTGCGTTGAATTTTCTAGTAAAATATATGTTTAAGTATTTATTTTTAGTATTACTTCTGCGTATTTTCTTAATAACTTTTGTTTTCAATTTAGACTCCACACTTTGCGCTGATTTTTGTTTTTTTTATTCTTATTTTGTTAAAGTATGTTATAAGTTTTCACCGCACTTTGTTTTTTATTCGAAGTCTGATAAGTATAATTTAAGTTCTTTTTTTTTTCTTAATGAGGGTAGCTTCTAAACAGGCTTATTAAAGCCTAAATGAAGTGCCTACATTTTCCTTGTACCAGAAGGGTAATTTTATGATTTCTTTCATTGTTTGTTTAAATTTATAATATTGTTGAAATTATTGTATAAAATAGTATTTAAGTTCAATTTGAATTATTTTAAGTTAATAAGTTGTTTAATAATTGTTTTTAAAGTTACATATTATTATTTAGTTTTATTATAACTAACAGTTAATAGTGTTACCAATTCTTTTGTAGTACAAGGAAAATAATGGAAAAAAAAACCTTATGATAAGACCTAAGGTCGGGAGTAGTAAATGAGCACCGATCATAGTCCCCAGAACACCATGGTTTTGGGGTGTCATTAGAAATTGTATATATATATGTGTGTGTGTGTGTGTGTGTTCGCACTCTAACGGCCACATTTTAAGCCCGATTTGGTCCAAATTTGGTACACGCGTTGGTTGTCTATGTTGCTTGGACGAGTTTGCTAGCCAAAAAATATCCAACAACCTGAAGCACGTTTTTTGACAAGGTACTAATTTTTGGAGACTTTTCGTACGAGAATGAAACTTTTTATTAAATTTTATCTAAAAAAATAAATGTAGGATATTATTCTTTCCATTTTGATTTTTTACATGACCTTGGTTCCCCCAAAATCAATCAAAACGTAAAGTACCATAAAAGTGTCAGGCCGAGTTTGTACACGATGAGCGAAGCGAATTAGTCCTAACCCAAGGTTCGAGGTGCCCGGTGCGAGTGGAACGAACTTTTTTTGTTGTCGAGTCTATGCTGAAGGCTTACGTGCAAACAAATCATACTAAATTCTAAATTCTTTTTACACATAGGCAGCTATTCAGCGCCTTTGTGAGTAGATCAATATTTCCCAAATATTGATAACGTTGTTGTGAAACCTTAAAACAAACTTAATTTTGGAAATTCGCTCAACTCACGTCCGCGGTTCAGGTGGGTGTTTTCGAATACTAAAGGCTTATTATCTCTGGAAATAGAAAAGATATTGAGCATAAATTTGGCCTTCTGCTTCTGCTTTGCATATTCAAAATACTTAGTTTATATAAATATTTACGATAATATAACATCTTTTACAAATGCAGTACAATAATTATTAAATTAAAATTTGAAGCTGTTATTTTTTTTATCAATAAGCATATAATGTTTATTTTATATAAAGTTAATAAATAAGTCAAATTAAGTGTGCTCACTGGTAACTATTTCCGCTAGCGTAATGCCTAGAAAGACTTTAAAAAAACGTATTATCAGTAATTGTCCATTTAGTCAACATTAGGCCTCGGGTACGATAGGAACGATGAGCGACAGGTACCATACGAGCTACAAAAGGTATTTATCACCACGCCATCAAACAGTGAACTTGTAAAATTACTTGTATTGAGTGAAAGAAAGTTCATTGGCTACAAGAAGTTCATTGAAACATAAAAGGCCGCAAAAAAGGTGCTTTGTGGTACATCCAGTTAATTTCCTGAGAAATTTTGAAGGGGAATATTACAAACAAGTATTTCCTCAGCTCAATCGAATCAGCTTCTTGAAATCTTTATCTCTATCATTCTATAGAGATGGATATCCTTGCACTAAGGAAATTAAAACTTCTCATTCTTCATCACAGAACTTTTTTGCTATATTTAAATAATAAAGAGTTCAACATCCAGTGAGCGACTGACAAAAGTATTTGTCAGGATCGAGCGGCAAGCGATCGCTCTGGATTTCAACCAATGGTGAATTCCAGAACTCTCCCACTTCTATGCAGTAAAGCCTAAACTAACTTGGTTCTCGTGCTACATCGCTTGTCGCTCAACGCTCCAACCGTAGCCTCGACCTTAAGTTACTTTAAATGAACGCATTTTGTTGTATTAACTTAATGTACCTTGGACTAGTGTGAAGTATGTTATATATGAAATAATGTTTCAGAAAAGAGCTGACGAAAACAATCGATGGACTTAAGTTTAGTGTAAGTGGATTTTGTGATGATGAGCTTGGCAGACTGAACATTACACTAAGAGACAACAAAACTCATACATATGATTTGTTGTTGAAAAATGAATCGGTGCTACCATTTTTTATCAGCAAGTTTTTCAAAATTTGCAAACTAAAAAATGTTGACTTACCTCAAGCAGAAAGGGAATTGCAGTTGCAGATTTTACCAAGTAAGTTGTCTTTTAAAATTGTTTTCAAGCGATTCGTGTTTCATATCTATGTATTAGTCGTTAATAAAAATGTGTGTTACAGTACAACCTTGATCGACCGGCCCTGTAATCCTTGCCCGGTTCTAAAAATAAAAACAATAAAAAAAAGCAGAAAAACTTTATTGCATTTGAGCAAAAATAAAACGGTATTGTGTTTTAAATGTTAAAAACCCAGTACGTTATACATACCAATGTATTAAAACATGTTGCAGTAGTATACTGTATGTAACCACTTAGCCTACACTGTATTTCAAAAGAAGTTTTGTTTTATCTCATGTTGTATAATATGTGGGCACAACTGCACGTAATTTTTATTGCCTTAATGTTTTTTATAAGTTTAGCCTACACTTTCTCAATCAATCAATTATACGAATGATTCGCTATTTCGTCTGCGGATCATTTTAAATGGACTCTCGGTGATCCGGCTTTTTCCTAAATTCAGCCTACCAGCGGCCACATTAAGCCGGACTAGCGAGTTTTGTACTGTAATTAGTTTATTGCATGCAGAGTGAAAATTTTGCAATCGGAGTTTGTGTGTAAACAGCGACCTCGTTACTAGCAAGAGCGGATTGCCCATCAGGAGAGTCGGAAGGAAATATTTAGTGACTGTATCAGACATGTTGTTCATTATGTTTAGTGTTTCTGCAAATAATGCTACAGCCAGACCTCAAAATGTTGAAATAGAATTGTTGGTCGGTAGAAAAGGCACTATGGTATAACTGTAAGATACAGGGTGTCTAGCAACAGGGAAAATAGGGAAAACCTGGAAAAGTCAGGAAATTTGACTTTTCTGGAAAAATCAGGGAAAAGTCAGGGAATTTTGATTAAGGTCAGGGAAAAATAACATTTCTAAGGAAAATAGTTAAAAATAACTATTTAAAATCATAGATTAATACAATTTTTAATTGAGAAAATAAACATTAAAGATAAGATGAACTTCTAAATTAATCAATAAGAAAACTATGTATTCTAATATTTAAAAACAATTGTCGGCAAGTTAAGCGAGTGATTGTGACAGCTTGTTCCAATGCACTTGCCTTGATATGACTTTGAAACCTATCTCTAACGTGATATTTCTAAAAATGTTAGTTTTATTATTAAATGTTTTCGAATTTGGGCATCTTTGTATCAATTAATTAAATATTCAATGCAAATCTGTACTGGTAGCTGGATTACAAAAACCAATTACTGTAGTTATTTCTTTTGTTATAATGTAATAAAATATAATTTGAGTAATTCAATATTTATAGTCATAAATGCGTAATTTGCAACTGCTGGTGGTTGGTACATTAACATAGATAGTATTAAATATTGAACTGTTATAATATTAATATGTTTAATTAAATATTTAATTAATTCCCTAAAAATTTATTTGCTCACCAATATAATTTGATTGATTTACTAAAATTAAATTAGCATGGTTTTGTTTGTGCTTTTTCTAAAATTGGTCAGGGAAAAAGTTATTTAATCAGGGAAATGTCAGGGAAAAGTCAGGGAATTTCAAAAGGTCATATCACTAGACACCCTGAAGATAATACTTACTGGAGTTTATAGTAATTTATTTAGTAATTTTTAGTAGTTTCTTTTTATAATAATTTTTAAAAACGTCTTAAACTGGGTGAAAATTTACATTGCGCCTCCACACCATATTGCGACAGGGCTGCCAACATATGCCCTAAAAAACACTCTAGAACATATCATAATGTTTAATGATGTATTAATTTCGATTATGTTTAAAAGCAAATCGATGTTACATGGTTGCCTTTCTATAAGTTTACAATCTATATTAACATAAATTGAACGATATCGTATTTCAATTAATGTATAACGTTAAATATTTAATTCAAGCCTTTCGCTAAACTAACTTCGCTTCGCTTGCATCTCTTTCTGGTGATGTACATGCATTCGGTTTTAGCTGTGCCAACTTGTCAAAAATATATTCAAACAATATTACAGGCCAATTGAGAACTATACAGTAATGTCTCGGTAGGTCATTCTATAGCTAAAAATAAGAAACAAAATTCATATAAACATACGCCTGAAAACACTTCGTTTCCTGTCCTCCATTTTGTTTTTTTTAAACAAAATATTTCATATCTAGAGAAATGTTTGACTGATTGAGTTCAAATTTGGCATGAAGTTTAACCTAACAATGATCTCTCTTAAGAAAAATAAGCAATTATATCCAATTTTGCGTTTCAAAATGGCGGCTATTTAAAAATTTCAAACCTAAATTACTCATAAGCCATACATTGTAACACCTTTTTTGTAACACTTTTGATTCCCCATCGGATGGTGTAACTGTCAAAACAATCGTACACAGAATAATAGCTAAGTTAACGATAATAACAGCATATGTACATAAGATATTGTTGCGTTTACTGTGTTGGATGCCAGGTTGAACAAACCAATTATTACACATAACTTAACCACAGTAAGACCTCGATAATCCGGCACTCTATAATCCGGCAGACTCGATAGTTCAGCATCAATCATCTTGAAAATTTGCACTCATTAAAAATAGCAGTTTTTGTAATATTATTGAGTGATTTAAGCCCGGTATACACTGTCTGTTGCCTACACATCCGTTAAAAACAGTGTGTAAAAATCTACTGCTCAATAAACTTGTCCAAAACAAACATTTCAATCAAAATTTCTCCTAAAAATCGAACCGATTCAAAACAATGTGCTCTCGTCGTCCTTTAAAAACGTTAAAGGGACCGTTAACACTTTCGTTGCTGACAGTATTTTGTTGAACGTATTCCACTTAATGAAGATTATTAGAACAAATTGAAGTCTTTGGAAAAAGATACATTGAATTTCTTGTAAATAGTTGTTCGATTTAAAACCGCTTTCAGGGTATCTACTAGTTCCCAGAAATAAAAATCAGTGACTTTTCAGTGTCTTTTAGGGTAAAAATTTAAAAAACCTAATTTCTATATACAAAGTCTTTATTCTGTAAAATTTAAAATCACTTATGTCTAAACTTCTCTTAGTACTACACAAAACTAGTGATACGCGATTGCGTGATGTTTTAGACGATTGTCTTGATTGTTCAAAAATCTCGAGCATCAAACAATCGCGCATCACTACACCGTAACTTGTCTGCTCCGCTGTTCACTACTACGCCCATACTCCCCCTTACCGAACGCTGTTCTTGTTTATATTCACGTTTCGGCAAAAAAGACATTGAAACAACATAATACACATAATTACTCCGCTCCATATATGCTCAAAATTATTTTAAAGGCTTGATATGTCTTATAAAAAACAAATCAGGTCATTATAGGACAAATATTTCATCATCTTGAAGCCTGGGGCTATGATCGCAATTATAACATCAGCGTGTCACTCACACGATAGTACCTATACGGAACCTTTTGTTTATATTTGTTACAATTCAGCGCTCAGAGAGCTTATATTATAAATATTTTATGTACAAAATGATTTTGTTTTAGCCTTTTAAAATTTATTACTTAGCGGCAATCTCTCTACGCAGTTAATGTTACGTAGTTTCAATGTGTAATTTACGTGTTCATATACAGTACATGTGCTTTTATTTATTGTTTATTCCCGGGCTAAACCATTTTAAAGGAAGGCCTTGATAATCCGTCATATTCGATAATCCGGCATCACCTGATCCCCGAGCGTGCCGGATTATCGAGGTCTTACTGTATTAACTTTCATCCGATTGTTTTGACAATTACACCATCCGATAGGGAATCCAAAGGGCTACAAGAAAGGTGTCTTGACATTTTTTGATAGAATGTACGGTTTTTGGGTAATTTAGGTTTGAAATTTTCAAACAGCCGCCATTTTGAAACCCTTGATTGGATAACATTTTTTATTTTTCTTGAACTTCATGCCAAGTTTGAACTCAATCAGTCAAACATTTCCTTAGAAATGAATTATTTTTAACTGTAAAATGAGCTACTGTATAGTTGAATTGCCGTATAGTTCTGAATCACCCAGTAAAATATTCATCGTATAAAATAGTAATTACAAAACTATCTAATTTACTTACATTTGGTAACGTTATGACCAATATATACACGTTTTTAGTTTATTTCATACACTTATTCAGTCGAAACATAAATTAGTTGTTGTGATGTACTTTTCTTGGATTCATTTAAAATATTAACATTTTTCTCAGTTTTTGAGAAAAAAGATTAAAAAAACTAGAAACTGGTAGGAATTTTCTATAAAATTGGTCTGGAAATTGATAAGTTCCATATAAAAGTGATAGTTATCGGTTATGAGAGTCAGCTTTACCTGCTTAACTTCTGCTTTAGTGTAATACACCAATATCTGCTCAATCTAATATGTAATTGTTTGTAGATCATTTTGGTTGGGCAGAAAACTAAAAATTTAACTATGCCAGGTACAAAATAATCAATTAAACCAAGGAATGTTATTTTATAAATTTTTTAAATCACATTGTGTATATTTTCAGGCGATCAGATTGAGATAAAAATGGGTATCAATTTCCAAGGATTGGGGGCGTATTTAGTACCCTTGGTTTTTAAAATCAAGGAAGGAAATGAAGGGGATACGTACAAATATCTACTAAAAGAAGTGGTAAGTCTCTTTGTTAGTGGTGATTATTTTATATATTGTTCTACGTTGTATATGTTGATAAAACCAACAGTTGTTTATGTTGCTTGGTTTTAGATTATATGGTTATTTTCTTTTATTATGCTTTACTACTAAATGTAATACAGTAGAGTCCTGCTATTCTGAAAATCCGCTTATTTCGAACAGAGTTCAGAAAAAATACCGATTTTTTTAAACATAAAAACAGGAGGAATTAAAAAGATGTTCGTGAAAAACGTACATTTATTGTTATACAGATAAGTTAAATAGAGACATACATAGAGCCTAAAGCTTGATGAAAATGCCTGAAACCTAATTGGAATGAAAGCTGGTTTTGTTTCCTTCACGTTTTCCGTCCGTTTTGCGGGAAGGAAGCTACGGCAACAAGCATCCTGTGAAAAGGATACTGGGTCCTGCAGAAAGAAGGAAGCATTAGATACAATAGCTAGGCACTAGTAGTGTTGTTGCCAGCCAGTTTGTCATCCGTTGTTCTCCTTCGTTTTCGTTATCTCAAATGAACTTGACCTTTTCTCCTTCTTTTTCCAAGACGATGCGGTACTAACGCCCAAACTGCGGGATGACAAAACGGACAGTTCGAATAGCCTATCTCTTCCCTTCTGTTTTTAGAAGAAAACAGAATCGTAACGCAACGGAAGGAAATAACCCCGGATGATGTAAACCTTGCAATAAAGCTTGGTCAAGAGCATTTGCCGCGTCTATGTGTGATATGAGTTCAGTTTTAGCATTCCCTCCTCCTCGCTTTCCTCCGAGCCGATGAACAGACACTTGCAGATGTTCTCGCACTTAATTTACACCTTAACAAGTCAATACGTTGATATTATTCATGAAATCCGCCTATTCTGAATTTAATGTATATATAAAGGTTATAAATACCTTAATTCATTCCGTCGAACAATCCAATGTATTTACCCATGCGGATAACTAGTTTCGACGGTTATACCATCATCGTCAGATCCTAGACACCCTTGTTTGGAAGAAGTTGTTAAGCCATTCTGAGGCGTCATATTATTATCAGTCTCATAATGTTGTTTAGAAGGATAATTTAATTAAAATTGATTGAAATAATACAAATTGATTAAAACAATTACACTTTACACATATATACTTAAAACACAAACCGGCCGGTAACGAATGTTGGCTGCTTTTTGAACCAATGTTTGGTATCGGCGAAACAAGAGAGGATGAGCCGAGAGCGGTCACTGATAACTGACTCTTGATTCAAAAAGCAGCGAACATTTGTTACTGGCTGGTGTTTGTGTTTTAAGTACCGTGTATTTGTGTTATTGTTTTGAGGCTAATCCCACATTATGTCTAAGTATTCTGAATTCCCTCTAAACCGAACAGTGTTTGGTCCCAATTAGTTCGGACTCTACTGTATTATAACTTTCAATACTGTTGTCTTGAACATTGTTTCCATTATATCGTTTTGTCTCGACTTGGCGCAACCTTTTGTTTATTTTAGTTAGAGCAATTTTCTTCAAATTACAGGCCAGTAAAGAACCATATTAACTTTCAAACTACTAAATTTCAAAATGATTTCCTTGTAAAAGGTTTTTGTGAAATAGTTTCTCTAAAGGTAGATTAGTGGAGACTCCTGACAGTAACAGTCGCTCACTCAATTTACAATTAATCTGAACAATTGAAAGTAATGTTTTGAGAACAACCTTTATATTAAGTATGTTAATGTAACCTAGATGCGGTTTTATATAAATTCTGATCATTTTACTGTTCGGTAATTACTTATTTGAATTCTTGGATCATTTTTTTATTTCAAGTCCTTTGAAAAAATTATACCTCTTCTCATTGATTTTGTATTTTATTACTCTCCACCAATTCATACACATTTTTGAAAACATCCTTTCCTGATTAAATTTATATTACAAATTTCATGTTTAACCCTTACCGTGCACCTTTAAACGCGGCACGACCCGATACCTAAGCGTGGTTAGCTCCTTTATACGCAAATACACAAACACATGTTCAGATGATTCCATAGTTCACAATACTTCCAATAGAGTGCAGAGTGATGTTCTTTGAGTACGTTTAAACCAAATAAAAATAATTATAAGCATAATGTCTGTGACGCCTTATCGGTCTGTGTTCTGTCGCCAGAGCAAATGAGTCTACCATCGCAAGTGTTCCCACCATACGCCTATAAACACATCTGTTTCACTCAGCTTGTTTGTTTGTTTGTAATGATACCTGACTGATATTCATTCCAGAGTTTTAGTTATGTATAAGTTCTTGTCTTTCTTAGTTTAGTATGTAATTATTTAATTTTTAGACAACAATAAGTATTGCTTTTATGTGTTTAGTTTTTGACTAATTGTAAATTCTGCTAAGTTTAGTTTAATTTTTTTTAATTCTTGAAAAATATTTAAAATTAGTTGAGTATTTTGTGTGGGTACTACTTAACCCTAAGAATCGTAATTTAAAAAGAACATTGAGAAAACAAATACATAATTTTTAACTCTGAAAGTGCAGTGGTATTTTAGCTTAGCGCTTTAACGGTTATAAACACCCAAGTCCTGAATGGCGCATCACAATTTGCGGTTAATTCAACACATTTCCCCCAGTATTACAGAAGAAGGAAAGGTCTTAAGATTATATACTCTGTCATTCAGTATTGCTGTATTTAATATGTTAGTGTGTTTGTAAGATGCATGTTTTATTCAGATAATCCGTTCACAAACAGAACTTATGGACATGCTGGCACCCCTGAGCCCGTATAAACCTCTTCTGCCAAACATAGTCCAAGAACTGGAAGAACCAATTATACACTATGATCAAAGAAGGTAATGCTCTTTCCGTATTAAGAATTTTGTTTTTATTAAACGATGGGTATACAATAGTAACTC
>JAGFPH010000841.1:335547-355953 GCA_018207615.1 Philaenus spumarius
GGTAGTTCATACAATTTTCACAAATTGTATTCGGGCATCGATTTTTCGCGGACATACACTGTTGTATATTAAATTGCGTTTTAATGCTGACGTTTTAAAAAATTAGCGCTAATAATATTCGGAAGTTGTATTCTTTCGCGCACATTTTGTCACTGCATTTTAAATAATATTTCAACAATGGTAGTTCATACAATTTTCATAAATTGTATTCGGGCATCGATTTTTTACGGACATACGCTGTTGTATAAAAATTGTGTTATAATGCCGACGTTTTATAAAATTAGCACTAATAATATTCGGACGTTGTATGCTTTATTTATTTATTGACGGATATTGCCACTTTAGAAATTACCATGTCATTGGTCCAGCAGCATGTCGAAATGATTCAATATTCTTAGACATAGACTAAACAGTTTTCTTTTTATCCAATTATAAAAATAATCGTATGAAGCCTAGATATTTTTGGCTTACACAAATAGTGTTTAGCAAAAAAAATTTATATTTTTATTAAATATGTGTTAAGGTTGGTGAATTACTCTTTATTTGTGTTATTTTATTATATTTGATGCTTTTATTTTGAGTTTTACAAAGGCTTGTTAATTTAGTAAAATATTTTATTACAAGTTGTGTTTCATATTTACTCCAAAATTCCCAAACTTGATTAAAATTTTGTAGCTTGTTTTTAGAAATTTTATATTTTGTATAACTGTTGAAATTTAATCATCAATGCACTTTATATTGTTATTTTTTTAACTTTTATTATTGTAAAAATAATAATATAAAGTGTATTGGTGATTTAATTTCAACAGTTATATGAATTAGGAGACAATCACCATTTTGGTGATGAGTTAAAAGATTTTTGATAAATTTCAGTTCTCTAATTGTAACCCCTAGTCTATTTAACAACCCTCAAGTAATGAAGGTCAGTACAAACTTGTTTAGGAAAAAAAAAGTTTGAATATCAGTCTGAAATAAAATTCACAGTGCAAGACTTCAAGAAGTATACGTAGGTGTGTCTTATAAAATTGTTCACTTATCTTAAAAATAATATATTTTAATAATAACATGTGAATCCAAACCTTATGATCTTTGTCTTTTCTAACTTACATGAAACAAGTTTTGGTTGAGGAATTTGTTATTTTGTTGAAATTTGATAAAATAAAAGTACTTATTTTTCTTAATCTCAGTTGAGCACTTTAATATTAAATATTTTAATATTAGTTGAGCACCGAATGGTGTGTAATATGCATATAAGGATAACCAGGAAAATCATTGAAAAACCTGGAAATAACCAGGAATTTCAAAAATCACCTTTGGTAGACACCCTGTACGAGAATGATTTGTTTTTGTTTTTTTTTACAAATTTAAATGTAGGATGTTATTCTGCACATTTTGTTTTTTTTATGCGACCTTGTAGTTCGCTTGGTTCTCCCAAAATCAATCAAAACGTAAAATACCATAGAAGTACCCGGTTGAAAGCCATGTGGTAGATTCTACCTTGGGGTTAGCATGCGAAGCACGCAATGCATTGTGTATTGAAGATACTTCCAATACGGGGGTTGGCGTGTGAAGCACGCAATGCTTTGTGTGTTGAAAATACTCCCACGCAATGCTGTGTGTATTGAAGATATCCCAATATGCGGAATGGCGTGCGAAGCACTCAATGCTTTGCGTATTGAAGATACTCCCAATATGTGGAATGGCGTGCGAACAATTTTGCAGCTATTCTGCACCGTCGTGAATAGACCTATTTCCCAAATTGTTGGTTGAAAACCTAAAACATAGGCCTATAAACTTAATTTTGGAAATTTGCTCAACTCACGTCAGCGGTTCAGTTGCATGGTCGAATTATTTTGATTGAAATAAAGTGGTTTTTCACATTAAAATTATTTTTTCGTACCAGTATTATGGATGATTAAATATGAAGTAAGAGTCAAATATTTTTGTACGTGTTTATTTTTGCTATAGAATATATTTTTTATATCTTAGTACTGATTTTACTTTTAATATAAGTAGTGTGTGTACTGTTATTTCTCGGCAAAAATGATTGTCCTAACATTGCAAACATGAAAAATACAGAGGTTTACTTAATTGCATGCAGTTACACCAAACTTGGAATTTTTATTACAAAAATAGTTGAAATAGAGTTTTATGATTTTAGAAATTAATTGATTATTATATGCTTACAGTGCACCTCGTAAAATCAGTCGTAGAAAAGTTAAACCCAAGGAATACTTCATCCCAAAAAGACTAAAATACTTGATGATGAAAGAGGGAACCTGCAAAAAGTTACCATCAGATGATTTAAATGAATGGAATGACACTTTGTGAGTATTAAAAATGTTTTATTTGTACCTTCAATATAAGATTGTTTTAATATTCGTGAAATTGTCTTCGGAATGTTATTTAATAGAGTTAAGAAATAAAATCAACCCTTGGCATTCAATTAGCCTCAGCCCACTCGAATATTAATCGCACTTGTGGTACTGGACTTACACATTGTGAAAATAATATGAAAATTCAGGGGCGGATCCACGGGAGAGGGGGGGGGGGGATGTACAGGAAGGTATACATTTTGCTGGTAAATGTTTAAAATGTTTTAAGTACATATTACAATCACATTACATGTAAAAGTCACAAATATTGATTCACAACCAACCCAATATTTTGAACTCAAGTCCTTGTTTTAACGGTCTGTACTAATATTTTACGCTGAAGCGTTGTGGTAAAACGATTGGAATTATGCATCCTTATAGAAGGCATAGTTTTTTGAATTTGAAAATCTATATTATTCTTTTTACAAAATTGAGAATGTACACATAGTTAATCATGTTATCTAATAAATGTGTTCAAAGATAAAAAGAATATATTGCAGTATAATGCAATAATGCAATGAAATAACTGTTTATAATACAGGTTTACTTTGATATATTTGTTTTTTACTCGCGCTTTCAACAAAGTACTGTAAGTATGTATTGTAGGCCTACATTGTATAATTCATTGCAAGAATATCAAAAGGAGTTCATACCAAAATTAACTACAGTAATCAACTTTCATCTTACATGAAATTCATGATTTTGTTTTTTTCTACCGAGCAATACTAGATATTTGAGACAAAAATGTTTACCCCATGTTTAAGATGTTTAAAACGCTATATATATATATATATATAATCGTTTGTTATTATTGCTATAGTTAAAAGTATTTTTGTATTTTGCTTTTCATTTAACCCTCCAAGAGCTGACTATATTGCTCTTTAGTGCTAAGGGTTTTTCTGGTTCCGTGCATGCTTATTAACTAAAATCATTATAAAATACTCACTAAAAGTAAAGTAAGACTTATTATACATCATTTTAATCACAATTACATGCTCTTTACAGTAAATAGCTTTAACAGGGTTACTTTATAATTTTTATCCTTTTTTTTCTTTACCAAAGTAGAAATAAAAAAAAAAATTGTGTGTTATAAAACCACTCACTCAAAATATGTAAAAAAAGTAATGTAGAAAATCCAATATAGCCAAAAGTTGCACAATTTTATGGCGAATAGAAATATACATAATACTACTACTTTGCTGTAGAAAAAAACTTTTTGTCTATAAAAAAACTCTGTTTTTTATAAAAAAATGGCTTTTCTGCACAAAGAAGAAAAACTTGATCTAAAGATATAAAAGTACTGTCTAGGCCCAATATTTATATTTTTAATTTGTTATAAAGGCATAACACACACATTATATACAAGAAAAAATATTTACTGTTCAAAGTCTCTATTTTCAAACGCACTTCTAATAGCACTTGAATTAGAAGTTCATTCATAATTACTTAAAAAATGAATAAACATTTACAAAAACAAATAAAAATAAACTGATCTAAACTGAAACTAAGAATGAATAACAACTAGTGAATAAACAAACAAAATCCGAGTTCCGAGCTTCTATCTACGCGAACTACACGAATAGATAGTTGAGTTGATAATTCTGCCGAAGATTTGTTTGAGTCGATATCACTATGAAACTCTGAATTATATTAAAGTGACTCTTTCCAAACACAACCATACATATAAGTATCCGATTGTATTAAAAATAGCGGCGTCGTACACATTTACGAAATGTGTTGCGCAAACATCGCATATGCGACGTTAGCACTGTAACGGGGCTTTTATACATCGCATATGCGACGTTATCACTTGGAGAGTTAACAATCTCTACATGTTACGTAAAAAGTGTAGCATAGATCTTAACAAAAACCCTCAAACATTAATTTAAATATATTTGTAATGTATTTAACCTGAACTAAATAATGAAAAAAAATTTCATTGTTATAGCTTTCTATATGATAATTTTTTTGTAATTAACGATAATTTTAATACAGGGTGGGTATGACATTTATTTATGTACATACGCTTAACATGTAAAAGTGTTACCTTTTTATTTAGTTAATTAAAGGCTCTTTTTATTTAAAAGTGCAGTAGTTTTGCTCTCCCATTTTCAACATACATACAGTAATTAATTAACCTTTTCAGGACTAACATAGTCTAAATCCTAATTCATGCTCAGACTAGGTTATTTCAAGCATGGGACAATGCGTCTATCTTTGTATACCTAGCGCTAGCTAGAGGTTTGTTTTACTCATTATAATTTAGTGAAACAAAGTGAAATATGTTTATAAAATTAGGTTATTTTAACATTTTCAAGTAATCAGTTAAATTCTATGATTTATTCTCTACAATTTGTTATAATTAAATTTCATTTTTGGATAAAGCATATATACCTAAATCATTTTTCAAAATATGCTTGGACAAAACCTAGTAAACATGGTCAGACAACATGATTTTATGCTCTCTATTTTCTACTGTTAGCTAGTATCGATTGTCAAAATAGTTAATTTTAAAGCTAATAGATTGTAGCAAATACCAGTAAAAGAATTATATTAGTCGCGTTAACACAATGGTAGTATTCAAACGTTAAAGCTATAAAACGTGTATACGCAACCGTAGTGTGTGCGAATAGTTTACTCCAGTCACACAAACGCGAAGCGAGTACCGACAAGGTTAAAATAGACCAAATTTTCAGAAAAATCCAATTATACAAATTTTTGATTATCCGAACGGGGTCCTGTCGCAATTGATTCGGATAACTGGAGTTTACTGTATCACCAACATTATTTTCCTATAGTTTAATATAAAAATGTGTAAAAGATGTAAATAGAATTTCTGTGGCAGAAAAACATCAATAGAGAGTAAATAAATCATAAAAGCATTGCACTGTTATATTATTTTTTGTAACAGGTAGTCGTCAAATTTACTAATGGTAGATTGGTAGATGATAAAAACATATGGTTAGTAATCTAAGGTTAAAGTTAAGAATTATTGCTTAGTTGATGCAAAGGAACTATCTCTAACATGAGTTATTAGTTCAGATGTGGTGGCTCTCTCCTTGCCTTGTCAATCTGGTCAGACCTATATAGTAACCAGAGTATGTAGTAAAGCCTTGTTCCCACGGCTTGTGACTTGGCAAGCCTCGTCTAAAGTTTGTCAGACCCCACGCTATGGGAACGCAAAGACTCGTTATTACTCGGGGTGGCTCGTCCTTTACCATGTATTGTAACACTTACATCCATGTCACAGAGAAATTAATAAGGTAGGAAATGAATCAGCTGTTTCCTATAGTGACTAAAGGAACAGAGATTTGGTCTAAATGAATAAATGACGCAATACATAAATAATACTAATCATTTAATTTTTTCATATAATTACATTTCTTAATGACGCAAAATAATTACAGTAGAATCATTTTTTCTTAAATAAACAAATAACAAAACGTAAAAGCAGACTGTAAAAATAGGAAATATAAAAGCAGACTTAAAAAACATATTAATATATGATCGTGTGTAAAATGTGAGAATTATATAAAAACTTTATTTCAATGAGTAGTGCATTATAAACGAACAATGTGAAGCGGTATTTAAGACTATAAACAGTTCGATAAATAAATAAATAAAAAAGAGTATAACAACAGTACATAGCACAATTTAGTATGGAGCGAAAACTTAATATGATAGTATGTACAGTGATCATGGAAGCAGTTGGAAGAGAGAGAAGGGATCAATCTATGTATGTGAAAGAGCACAGATGTCACAGGATACAGAACGTAATAGGAACGTACTGGTTCTTCACGGAATGAGGTAAAACGGATTGCAAGCAGCGTCTTCTATCAAGATGGCGTAACGAACTGTACATGTAACTGGACGGTGGTGGTGAAAAGTTCGTCGTAAATGTTATATTTTCTTTAAAATCGCAACAAATGTTGCATTAAAATGAAGTAGAAGTGCTTGAAAGTTGGTGAAAACTTAGAAACTAAAATCTGTTGTGTACTTTTCTTGGAAAGTGAAATTATAAAAAGCCGCCATGTGACCGGACTAACGCTATGGAAATAAGCTAGCTATATCAAATAGAGTCAGTGCAAAACTAAGTTAAATTACAAAAACAACTGGTATCGTGAGTAAATATGGCCATTAGTTTTAATTTTAGAAGTCTGCATTATAGAGTTTTACAATTTTTTGAGAAATAACTTAACTTCAATTTTCTTAGTTATTGCGTCATACGATAGGTAGACTAGGGCCTAATTGTAACTTGTACATATTTATATATAAATGATTTGTTGTTTGTTTTTTGTAGTCTTGATGTATTTCATTGTAAATCAGCATTCTTTAATTATGTCAGAGTAAACGAATAGTTGCTGCCACAATGCTTTGAATTTCTTTCTATAGCCACGAATATCCATTTAGCCACTACTTTAATTAGCCAGGTTCCCACCCCTAAGAAGATAGAATTAATTAACAAGTATTTTTCAGTGATTAGTAAGTATAAGTAAACATATGCAAACAGAGCATAAGTGAGGTTATATGTGGATTATCGCAAATTATCATGATTATTATTTTTTTTATTGCTAAGATTATGGGAGTCAAGTGAAGGTGATTTTTAAGGTGCAAGTAAGTAAGGTGAATTGAAGTAAGGTGAAATATTTAATATTGTTCTACGTTGAAGTTGGAAGAAAGAGATTATGGAGAGTTAAGGTGGGCGATGATTATTATTGAAGTGAGGCAATAGGCCTAGGAGGTGTATAAGCAATTTTAAGTGGTACATGAGCGACGATTTTTGTTTTTTAAGGTAAATAGGTAAAGGAGGTGTTGAGGAGATATCAGTAGTTATTAGATAATCCACATATAGCGTTTTTATTTTTGATTTAAAACATATTTTTTTTATTTTTGAACTTTTTACCGAACCCTATTTTTTTTTACACAGTATAACATAACTTTTATTTTATTTTTTGTAACCTTCCGTTACAGTATTGTCGGTAAACCCCTCCGACATCAAAAGCTTCAGGATGACAAGCCTCAGTACGGCTCGTGCAATTGTTCCAACGATCTGTTGTGGATTGTTGTCGTTTGTCAGTGGTTACTGGACGGTTTTAGTTAGTGTTGATTATTAAGTGTTACTCAACAGTACATATAAGCCGCTAGGGCACTCACTACTTCCTCGTTAACGTTGTCCGAATTAATCTGCCACTAATTTTCCGTACATAGGTGGCTCGGAATCCGTCAAGCCACGAGCCTCTCCACGCCATGGGAACAGCTTGAGATCACAGTTCGACAGACCACAAGTCTGTGAGTAGGCTCGTCAATTCACAGGTCGTGGGAACAAGGCTTAAAACTGAATAAAGTATGTAGCAGTACATTATGTTGGGTGTACTAAACCTAAACGATAATTCAAAACATGTCCAGTAGTTCATATGCAGTAGAAATCAGTTTTATTTTGATCATTTTATTTTCTGTTTCAGGGCTATTTTGAAAAGTAATTTGACCGAAGAAAATTACGCTAAAAAATTTGCGTTACTGTTGCATTTAGAAGAACTGCAGCAGGAATATGAACTATTAAAATATGGACAAAATGGAGAAAGTTTAAACATACTGCGTAATGGACTCTACGAATTAATAGTAATTTTTTTAACTTATTAACAATTTTCTATTAATCCAAATGACCTGTCGTATTATTTTCCACGGAAACAATATTTTAGGGACAGATCATTTTAAGATTTAAAAAAAAAATACAAAATATAAAGTATTTGGTAAAATCATCCTCTCGCAATGTGAGAGTAACACATTTTTTTTCAAGGGAATTTCTGGTGTGGATTGTCAGAGTTTTGCTTTAAAGCTAATGCTAATAAGTAAAATTTAGCCATTTTCAAATTGCCCAATATTGTAACTTTAAATGGCCGCCATTTTGTGTAAATTGAACCTTTTGCGGCATTGTGTTCTCCTAAGATATACCTTTAATTTGATGTACAACTCGACCTATGCTCCTATTTAAGATTTTCCTCCGACTCCCTGCGGGCCGTCCTTCTAAGATGATATAAAAAGTAGTTTTTTTGGTAGAGAAACAATGTACCAAGTTTGTTGCGTAGCCTGCAATGGTTACAAAAATATAACGCGATTCACAAACTTTTCAAACACCCTGTATATAAAGATTTTATTTTAATAACAATACCTGTATGATCATTAATCACTTAAAGTAGAGTTTGTACTTGTAAAATAGACTTTTTGCTTTAGAATTGCTGCAGTCAAGTTGCAGTGCCAACTCATCTACTGTTGCTCACTATTATTTATCTTGTGATCAGGTTCCTGGCTTAGCGGAGAAACGACCATCGGTTCTGAAAGGCGACAGTGTGTTTGTCCGAATCCAAAATCACCACGACTTCCGCTACGAAGGATATGTAAAAGAAGTTCATCTAGAAACTGTTGTATTAGACTTTCACCAAAAGTGAGTTATTTTTTTTTACAATACTCTAATTTTTGTGTGGGTCTAAGGGATTTTTCAATTATGTTTATTCTTATTAAATGTTTATGGAATAAATGCCAGCTTTATATTAAAAACAATATTACTAAAATTAAGTAATACCTTATTTCTCGGTCACCATCTTAGGATCCTCTCAAATTGAGTTATTTTTTTAGTAATTTTTAATAATTATAACTCAAATTAACCCCCCCACCCATCAGAAATCTCAAAATTGTTTAAACTTTATGTTATTTATAATGCCTACAAACAATATTAATAACTGTTTGCTTTATAAACCAACTGGTACATTTTTTAAATAAATGTGACAAATTCATCTAAAAACGGCAAAAATGAGGCGTTGGGCGGTGATAACGTGATAGGATTCACCGCGGTTAAAGGGTTAAGAAAGAAGTCGATAACCTATACTTATGTACATATATAGCAAATAATGCAATACAACATGTGTCCTATCTCTATTTGTTTGCTGTCTGTCAGTCTGTATGTGATTTTTACAAAATATTTAAAATTTTTGGAAGTAGAAAAGATATTGAGCTCAAACTTTGTATACCTATTTGTTGCGTAACCTTTTTTCACTGTATGAAAAATTAGAACATCATTTTAAATATTTTCAAAATGGCGGCTGTTTATAATTTTTAATATCAAATATCTCAAAAACTGCTAACTTAACAACAATTTACAAGAGACAAAAAAGTTTACTTTTTTATTGGCAAACACAATGTTTTTTTATTTTGTCTGTAGCTTAAAGGATAACAGAGATATTAACAACAAAAAGAAAGAGAAAATGTATTTCTTGGTAGTTGTCAACAATACCCAGAATTACTCTAGAAACGAAATATTTTAAAGTTATAATGAGCTAAACTAATAAGTTATTTGCATAATGTTTTGAGTACTTTCAGAGCTGATTCCACCAGCAAAAAATAATAAACATGTTCATATATTAATAGGTCTGGAAATGCTTCGTTAGAGAGAGCTGGCGAAAGATTTCACCCATTTTTCAGATTACTCACAGAAATGAATCATTATTGAAATATGTAGGGCGTTAATTAAGGTGTAAAATATAATTTAATTTACGTAAAATGAGCCGATAAATTTAATAAAATATGTCCGAGTTCTGTAACTGCAGTAATTGTTGCGATATTTGACCCAAACGCAAAATTCGGTCTTAATAAACTGCTAATACTTTTATTTGTAAACTTGGTCACATTGTTGT
The DNA here is from genome assembly GCA_018207615.1 of Philaenus spumarius. Lineage (NCBI taxonomy): Eukaryota > Metazoa > Arthropoda > Insecta > Hemiptera > Aphrophoridae > Philaenus > Philaenus spumarius. The sequence goes on from JAGFPH010000841.1 coordinate 345,611, forward strand.
TATTTCTCATTCGATTTTCTTAATTAGGCTACAGTTACATTTGTACTTAAAAGGTGGATATTTTATAATTCAGTAATTTATTTTTAAAGATTTGAGATCTGTGAGTAATCTGAAACACGGGCAAAATCTAACGAAGCATTTCCAGACCTATGAATATATGAACATTTTTATTATTTTTTGCTAGTGGAATCAGCTCAGAAAATTCTCAAAACATTATGCAAATAACTTATTAGTTTAGCTCATAATAACTTTAAAATATTTTGCTTCTAGAGTAATTCGGGGTATTGTTGACAGTTGTAGTTACCAAGAAATACATTTTCCCATTTTTTTTTGTCAATATCCTGTTATCCTTTGAGCTCCAGACAAAATAAAAAAAACCATTGAGTTTGCCATTAAAAAAGTAAACTTTTTTGTCTCTTGTAAATTTTTTGTAAAGTTAGCGGTTTTTGAGATATTTGATATTAAAAATTAAAACAGCCGCCATTTTGAAAATATTTAAAATAATGTTCTAATTTTTCGTATAGTGATAAAAGTTTACGCAACAAATAGGAATACAAAGTTTGAGCTCAATATCTTTTCTACTTCCAAAAACTTTAAGTATTTCGTAAAAATCACATACAGACTGACAGACAGCAAACAAATAGAGATAGGACACATGTTGTATTGCATTATTTGCTTGTTTTTAGCAGACAAATACGCCCGTGAAGTTTCAGACAGTCGAAGCTGGACCGCTGTATATATATAATTTGTATGAACAGGATAACTGCCACATTTTGCACAAACTATTTGCAGACTGATACAAAAATATTTACATGGAAAATCTCAGACAAGTTCATTAATGAGCAATATTGGACTGAACAGGTGGGGGGGGGGGGGGGGGAAATTAAAACACTAAAACTGTCTTTTGCCTTGTACTTCCTGCAAACATTTCCGCTCTTTACCCAAAGTGATAGTATACTGACCTTTACTGGACGGGTAGTATAGTGAATGTCGAAACGGTCTTGGGCCTGTTTACGCTCCCCTCCTCGTGGCATTGTATTTAGTACTCGCCATCTATTCCCACTAGTTGTTTCTTCCCCCTGCTACTGTATTTTGTTCTTTTGTTTTTAGTCGGAACTCCTCAGCCTCTCAAGTTCTTATACAACATTATATTGGCACACGCAAAAACATTTCCGAGTAATTAACCTTAAAAAATGTGTTTATAATATAACTTGGCATATATGAAATTTTTAGAAGGAATTGAGATCTTTTTCAGAAATAAAAAAAATTAATTTTGTACTCTTTCTACCTACCTTCACCCCTTAATAACAACAGACATCGCCTTCCCTTAAATAGTCTGCTAAATTAAGCGTTCCCTTTAATGTTTCCCTCCTTTTGTTTATTGGGTTTTGCGGTGCTTCAGCCCGATAGCCGTTTCTCCAAATCCACCATTGATAACATATAATAATATTACTTGACCAAGTTGTCTGTAGAGGGGATGTAGCACCACTAGTAACTAGCTACAGTACACTTGCGCAAAATGTCTGTCCAACATTTGGTATTTTCCACATAAAATGTTGAGTTGGCTAAACGTGTATTCAAATGGCTATACGTACAATTAAATGTTCTACAATGCAAAGGGCCAAATAATTGTCCAGAAAACTTATTAGGTGCTGTAGACAACTGAGCTAACAGATTTATTATCTATTTAGAAAAAAATATTATATTTAAAACCGTTCTCTTTCTCCTAAAATTTCATGCTGACAGACAAAATGGCCGAATTGGATCTAAAAGGTTCTTCTAATGATATAGCTGGGACCTTAATCAGTATAAGGAATTTTGCCAAATGTAAGTAGATGTTACGTTTAATCGTTTGTGTTGTATCTTAATTATTATTTTCAATTATTATTACTTTTCTTGCTTTTTCTTTACTGTATTTATATATCTTAAGATTGGTTTCCACGTTTGTTTTTCTATTTTATGTAAATTCCTATATACAGATTACATAATACAGATGAGTTAAGGGTCGGCTCTAGTAAAACAGAAAGCAACCTGCGACTCCCTATAGTGGCGGTAGGGTACGCGGACATTGCTCATCCTAAATCCATTTAAACCCGCAATTATTCAAATAGAGTTTTTAAAAAAATACCAAACTCTTGGGGACAAAATTCTCCATCCGAATGGCTTGGTAATTTTTCGCTATAATTAATAGTTACAACGTAAAAAATATTTGAAATCACCCTACAGCGGCGGTAGGTTACACGGACATTGCTCAGCATAAATCCATTTAAAACCCGCAATTGTTCAAATAGCGTTTTTAAAAAAATACCAAAAATTGGGGACGAAATTCTTTAGGCGAATGGCTTGGTAGTTTTTCGCTATAATTAATAGTGACAACATAAAAAAATATTAAAAATCAATGTTTTAAATTGTTAATAAATATTAAACAAAATATTTTTCTTAATTTTTAAAAAGCCATTTGCATGCATATTGACCATAGCTTTAAAATGACATATCGTTTATAATTTTCTGATAAAAAATAAAGGAAAAATTTGGATTTTAATTTAACATTGGTCTTATGGAGTGTCAGCCAACATGGCCGACAGCTAGAGCCGACCCTTAAGTGACAAAACTACAAATCTGTCGCACATGAAAAATGAAGTTGGTACCAGTAACATATTTTTTAATTCCTCTGTATTATGTTTTAAAAAATTAACAAAAATTATATTTGTTGATTTTTAAAAGTTATTGATTTGTCAAAACGATATTTTCTTAGTGTTAAGAGAGTTTTCATCATTGGTTTAAAAAAATGTATTTTCTGCTCAGTTAGGGTGTTTTTAAAACTTTACACCCCTCTAACTTTTAAACGGTTAGTTTGAACAAAAAACACCAAGAATAAAAAAGTCTTAAAATATCTTGTAAAATCCAAAATCATAAAATATAAGTTGTTCCATAAAAAATTCTAAAGTTAACCATCATATTGGAAAATAGTGGCCATTTAAAAATATTTTTAACTACATATGTTTTAATTTCTCAAATAATAAGGAAAGGTTTCTCATTTAAAGTTTGCTGTCAGATTTATAGTTTACAAGATGCCAGTAGAGGCACACTGTACACCTTATACAATATCTAATAGCTAAAAAATAAACAATGGAGTTGGAGCAGGAGTGTATGGTCCTAGGTGCAGCCTATATAAGGCTATCGGCTCCTTCCCATCAATTTTTCAGGCGGAGTTTAATACTAGTGAAATCATTAAAAGAGGAATTAAAGGATCTAGTTTTGATATCCTTTCTGATAGCCAAGCTGCCTTAAATGCGCTGGAATCATTCACCTTTGAATCAAGGCTAGTTCGGGACTGCTTCAAAGTAGTGAATGAAATGGGTAGAGTTAACAAAGTTACTCTTAAATGTGTGCCTGATCATTTGGCACCAATGAAGGGGCTGACTGCCTTGCTAAGAGTTGGGGCAAAAACCCCTTTATTGGCCCAGATCCTTTTTATGGGAGGACTAAGGGCCACCTAAGAAATGTTGTTGATATCTGGAAGCAGAAAAGCTGTTCCGCACACTGGAACAATGCTCCTGGGCTTAGGGCAGGCAAAAATGTTCACCTGGCTCTCTTAACCCTTCATATGGCAGTGCTATTAGCGAATATTGAAGTGCCGGTTTATAGCATTTTGCAAGCATTATTTTAAAAATTCTAAAAAAATAGTAAATGAACCACAATCCAAAAGTGTTCCGTAGTTTTTTTGTGGAAAAACTTCAAAGAATTCAAATATGCCACTAAAAATTAATTTCTTTTAAAATTGTAAAAGTTATTACCTTAGAAAGCAAAAAATGTTCAGAAACGGAAGGAAAAATACCAACTTTATGCCTACATAAAAAATAGTAAAACATTTTTGTAATTTTTTTCAAAATACACAAAAGTTTTATAATTTAGTTCTAAATAGCCATATGTAAAAATATATTTAAATTTCACAATTGTTTTGTTCAAAATAACACTTTGAACGTTTTTACTACATAACCTGCAAATCATGACTAATTTCAAAGTGACTAGGCCTATACATTTTTTACTTCAAACAATGTTCTTTTTATACCAAACATTCTGGAATGAAATGTAGAATTGAATAGCATTCTACCAGGTTTCAAATAACTTTACATTTTGTAATGAAAAATTAGAAATATCAAATCGGCAGACTAACTTACAACCTTATTTCTAGGCTATCTTATTTCTTCACTTACCGTTTTATTAGAACACCGTTATAAGCCTAATTTCACTCAAACACAATCTACACTTATTTATTTATAACTAAAACCCAATATAACACTATTTTATAAACTGTAATAACTATAAAATAACACAAAACAAATGTTATAACTGACGTATAAGACGAACTGCGACGGCCGACAAAGTTACGTTGTAAAACTAACCAACCTATAAAATCTAAATGTATTGAATTGGACATAGATAAAAACTGTGAAGTTTTCTCTTTAAAACCATATACTATACATTTTAGGGATATATCGAATAAGATATCGATATATTCCTGTTATGTAAGAATTGATTCTAAACAGGCTTGCATATTAGCCAAATCTATGACCAATTACAAGCTTTCACCGTAAATCCTGTAGAACAGCTGTTTTCAAAGTAACATGTGATTTGAAGACACCATTTTAAAGAGAATCTCGTCTGCTGAATGCAATGCTGTTATGATCTCTTTCATAAATGACTTCTGTGAGGAGTTGCATACCGTTGAAAATAAGACAAAGTCTTGACAGTATACGGGGTTCATTGACACGTGAATCACAGCTGATTTGCGTACTAAAATTTTGAAACGGTGATTACGTATGTAAATATACGTTTTACGAAAAAGTTTCAAATACAAAAATTAAAGTTTAATTGATTAGCTTTCCAACGGTGCTGGTTTTATTAAGATTGGATGATTTTAAGTGTATTTAATAACGGAATATGCAAATTCTCACTATTGTTCGAGCTTGTTGCGTTCTACGCCCGAGAGAGCGTCCCAAAGTACAGACTGCCATCTACAGGGTTAAAGTCTAACTGGAAACTTCCTGGCCGAGTACTACTTCTGCTGGCTCAACACCTGGTAATATGAGAGTGTGAGGTACTCGGAAGTGTGGTTGTTAGCCCGGAAGAGTTCCGTGGTGCTGATCCTAAGAATCCTTTTTGGTTTTATAAGTGGCCTGGGCAGATCTGGGATGATCACTTAAGGGGAAATCATACTACAATAAATTCTCTTGGGTCGCATGGTGGACTTCTTTATCTTTAATAAACAAAATTCACAATAATAACAAAACTATTTCTAGACGGACATGAACACAAATAAAGAGAAAATCTATGAAAATACAGTGTAGACGATTACTGAAATAAATTAAACTGCATTTCAGAATATGAATAGACTGAACCAATATTATTTATAATACATATTATATTTGTTAAGATTCAAATAGTAATACAGTCAACTCCCGATTATCCGGGATAATTACCGGCAAGACCATCACGGATAATGAGAAATCCCGGTTAAAGCAATTCGTTATATTATAGGGCCCAAATACAAGGTATTATGCAAGAATTATAAACATAATGGTTATACTGTACCTTTAATCACTCCTAAAACGTATAAAAAACTACTAACACAGAGCATTATTTAGATTGAAATAGCAGTTCAGCAAAATATTATTTACAATGTTCAAACACGATTAAAATAGTCCTGAATGTTCAACAAAGAGTAAAATAGTCAGTCAAGGTTTTTTGTTTTTTCGCGTTTGCTTCCTTTTTCCAAAATTGTGGATCTTATTTTTTGTAACACGAGCTTGTCACATAATAATGCATCACCTTGACTATCTAAATATTCAAGAAGGCCTTCGACGTAACTCAGTTCTGTGCCGTGTGTCACTTTCGGCTAGAGACGTTTCGTCAATAACATAATTGCTATGTACTTAGTAACTGCTACTCTAATATCTAACAAAACGTGAATAGATGCTACTCGTGATTGCAGCAGCATCAGTTTCTTGTTAGTTGTTATTCGTTTGCTACAAGGCCGCCCGCCCTCCTGTCACCCGCATTTTTAACCCGGTTGACGATACCGGTTGAGCCGCAACCCATATAAACCGATCCCGTTTAATCGGGAGTTGACTGTACTTGTTTCTTTTTAGCTAGATATTTAAGGACGTTCAATAATTAACAAGACAAATTGCTTCGGAAAATAAATCTTTGACTAATTTTAAATGTAAACTCCACTAACATTCAGGCACTCTCTTTGGGAACTTTCTAATTCCCACGGTCAAAATTCTTGACTTAATACTTGTTTCTTTTTAGCTAGAAATTTAAGGACGTTCAATAATTAACAAGACAAATTGCTTCGGAAAATAAATCTAGCACTAATTTTAGACATAAACTCCACTAACATTTAGGCACTCTCTTTGGGAACTTTCTAATTCCCATGGTCAAAATTTTTGACTTTATTGACAGAGTCACATGTGTACAGATGAATTTGTAATATATGAAACTGTTGCGCATGGGAGGGGAACAGCAAGTAAAGGGTGTTGTTGATCGACAGAGCAGCAGCTCGAGGTCGTGCATGCACACTAGCGCAGTATTCTACTGTGCATCCTACTTCAGTTTCACATTTTAAAAATTCATCTGTTCAGTTTTTTTTGACCTCTACCATAATTTTACGATGTCGGTCAAGAAAACCGGTAGTTTGGAGCGATGAATATCGGTGGCTCTTGTTGCGGCCTGATTAAAACTGTTCAATCCATTTATACGCATTTCTTTAAGCTTAAATGTTTTTCTCCATACTTCTTCAACGTTCTGAAGTAAATTTCAGCCAATTTCACTCCTTCGGATAACAATAATCTTATTGCTGAACATTTCCCTTCTAGCGTACATGTTTCAAGAGGAGTTGAAGTTTTGAAATTAATTATAGAATGTGTTTGATTTTTTCTCTTTGAAAGAGCAGATTGAATTTGCCACAATGTTGCCAACTTGATTCTCAGAAAGTTTCATCTGATAATTAATAATCAATAATTTCCACGCTATTGAAATTTTTCTTGTCAATTATTGAACATCTTGTATTTTGAACTTAATGTGTAAACAAATTTTAATTTTTGTTATTAGAGTTATTTTTTAAATAATTTCAGAATTTCCTAAATGTAATCAATCTCAAGCATTTGAGTTTCAATTTAATGTTTTAAAATTGAATGCTCTTATTTGCAGGAGATGATGATCGATTAGGGTTTTTACCTTATAAAAAAAAATAAGCACTATTTATGTGCATTCACTTGTGTGCTTCATTTTACAAAATGTTTGTCTATAGCTTTCTTATAAAGTAATAATTATGTTTGCACACCTAATTGTGTTTGTTTTCTGTTTAAGGTTCAAGAAAAAATACAAGACTGGGATGCGAGTTGATGTACGGTTCCAACTGAATCGATTGCCAATAATATTTTCTCACCGTGCAATAGAATTGCTTGGTCAATGTCAAGCTAAAAGCATTATGTTTCCAACAGCTGATGATAAATATCCTGCAGTTTCAAGACCTTTGCAGTGAGTATTGCATAAACATCTCATGTAATCCACCCACCCATAAAACAAAATATCTTTGCTAATTGTTTGGTCTTCTTAGTTATATAGTATTAAACTTGGTTATAGCGTCGACAAAGGGACCGAACGAATGTTGACACTACGTTATAGAAGATGTACCAACAGGAAATTGTATTTTTGTTAGTTTAAGTGAAAGGACAAACAACTATACAGTATTACCATTATAGACAACATTGATCGTGACGTTTATTAAAAAGAAAAACTATACTTTTCTTTTAATATACATTAGGGTCCCGGTAATTGGAGATGAGGTTACCTCGAATTATAAATTAGATAACATTGGTTAAAGAGTAAAGGTAAACATAAATAATTAGGTTAAACATTTTTACATTTAAATATGTGTACTGTATATCAACAACATAACTGTGGAGGTAGGGGTAACTGTCTGATCACAACTATGTAAATGTCTTTCCAGACTGTACGATTGAGTGGTTTATCCCGCGCTTTCGTCTCGTCCTAACACTTACTCACCAAGATGATGGATTTAGTTACACTTAGCTGACAATAGGCCCTAGGTGACCTTTACTACAGTATGCTATATTTATAAAACATTAAAATTTTTAAATGTTTAATGAAATTAAAGTAAAATATTTTGTAGATTTATGACGTTACAACCGAGTGGTTCAAATATTTATTGACGCTAAAACAGCAGTTTATAATAACGTAAGAGATAACGATTTGACCGGAAGTAAAAAAAAATGTATGCTATGTCCGAGTTGATGTATTCACCGAGGCTGTTAAAACCAAGTTCGACTGTATAGCCAAAACATTTACTGTATAGCATGTGCCAAAAAAATATAAAACTAACGTAATACTTATTCTAAGTACAGTACAATTTAAAATTTCAAACAATTTAAAAAAATATTTTAAAAGTACTTCTGCTCAATTTAAGAATAAATACATAAAATTTTACATAATAAAATTGTGGCTGTCTGTTTTTGACAGCATCAACTGAGAAAGGGAGAGTGTATAAAGATGCTTGAGCCATTAGACGCAGTATTTCTTTGGGGATGTTTAGGAGATATTCACATTCGAAAAAATCCGAAAAATTCGTTCAAAAGCTCTGATTTCATTTGTGATCAAAGAAGACTATTTTTTGGGCACATTTTTGCTTATAATTTTTCAATTTGAGATATTCATTGGATTCAGCTCGCCGAGTTCATTCAAATGACTGCTGAGCTGCTGTAGGTTGCATAGTTTAGGAGTTTTTTTTTATAAACGTTTTGGTTTATCGACTTAAAAAAAAACAACGACTTGTTGTTTTGGTTTTTAAACAATTGTAGCTTTTCAACGGTAGGTTTTAGGAAAAAATTGAGACCACCTTGGTAATTGGAAATTTAATTCTCTACAACTTTCATATCTGACTTTTTCCTCCATCATTTTTTTAAGGGGTCAAAAATGCAAAAAATATTTGATAGTTTTGCTTTAAGGGATGTTCGGCCGTAACTTTTGAACCGTTTAGTGGAAGTAAGTTGCTTGCGGATGTGACTTTCATATGTTAATAATCAACCATGATTTGTTGTTGCACGTGGACAAAGTCATGGGTACAGATAATCAAATGTAAAAACAATTCATAATCATGTCTACGACATGAACTCAGCCACTGAGTACGCCTATCTGCAACTGAAAATATTTAAGCTTTGACATGAAACTCTTGAAGTCAAGTGTTTGTCTCGAGGCTTCGGAAGTCTATTAAATAGATTAATTCCAGCCTGTGCTGTTAGTTTCCTGTAGATGCTCAACATATTGCGATCACATCAAAAGTCCCCCTTTTTCTTGTTTAAATAGTTATGAAAACTATTACTTATTTTCTGTTTACAGACCGTGGAAATTTAAAAAAATGGAAAACAACTTGGAACAGCAACAAGCTGTGAGACAGATTGTAAATAAATCAGCGATGCCAGCACCGTACCTAGTCTTTGGACCTCCTGGTACAGGCAAAACTGTTACTCTAGTGGAAGCCATAGTACAGGTAATGTAGACGTTAAATTATTTTCACAAACAAGATTTTTGCCTTGAAGATTACAGAGAAAGAAAATTATGAGATAGCTAATAATATAGTTAATGTACTTTTGTGGGGCTCATTTTTTTACAGATAAATTTATACAAGCAATAAATCAATGAAACTCAAGTACGGATTTCTATTTAATCCAGACAGTACAAAATAATAAAAAAATACAAATTGAATTACTCCAATAATAGCAGGAGAAGGGGATCATTTTAACGTGATTTGTGATAAAATAAATGAATTCAGTACTGATTTTCATATTTACCTGCTTTGAGGGAACCTGCTGTTGTGCTGCTTCTCTCCACTCTTTCTCTCCACATCCTTGAGTGAGTAAGAGGTTCCATCAGCTGTTACGCAACTGATTTAATTAAGTTATTTTAACAAAGACGTTACACCATCGGACATTTTGGTTCAAGGTTTGGGGACAATTTCTTCGGCCTTAAGTGTTTGATTAATCCAGCAAGTTTAAGGCCGGGTGGCCACCAGTTGCGAAGCCAAGTGGAACGGAGTTAATGTCGTACGCACATGGCGGAAACTAAAAATAAGACCGGCATAAAAACTGAAGCATATACAGTTGATATTATAGGGGCGCTCAAGCTCTTTACCACTGTAATATCATAGGCCAGGCAGCCTTCTCAGGGTTGGCTTCGTTTACGGGAATCGATGATTTTACTCGAGTGCTTACCCTGTAACACTTACGTCCATGTCACAGAGAAAATAATAAAATAAGAAA
>JAGFPH010000841.1:356053-384103 GCA_018207615.1 Philaenus spumarius
GCAATATTTGAACTAAGAGATATATTGTATGCATTAGATACATAACAAATAGGTATACAAAGTTTGAGCTCAATATCTTTTTTACTTCCAAAAACTTTAAGTATTTTGTAAAAATCACATACAGACTGACAGACAGCAAACAAATAGAGATAGGACACATGTTGTATTGCATTATTTGCTTGTTTTTAGCACACAAATACGCCCTCGAAGCTGGACACCCTGTATATATATAATTTGTATGAACAGGATAACTGCTACATTTTTCACAAACTATTTGCAGACTGATACAAAAATATTTAGATGGAAAATCTCAGACAAGTTCATTAATGAGCAATATTGGACTGAACAGGTAGAAATGGGGGGGGGGAGGGGGGAAATTAAAACACTAAAACTGTCTTTTGCCTTGTACTTCCTGCAAACATTTCCGCTCTTTACCCAAAGTGATAGTATACTGACCTTTACTGGACGGGTAGTATAGTGAATGCCAAAACGGTCTTGGGCCTGTTTACGCTCCCCTCCTCGTGGAATTGTATTTAGAACTCGCCATCTATTCCCACTAGTTGTTTCTTCCCCCTGCTACTGTATTTTGTACTTTTGTTTCTAGTCGGTACTCCTCAGCCTCTCAAGTTCTTATACAACATTATATTGGCACAAGCAAAAAACCTTTGTGCAAAAACATTTCCGAGTAATTAAGCTTAAAAAATGTGTTTATAATATAACTTGGCATATATAAAATATTTAGAAGGAATTGAGATCTTTTTCAGAAATAAAAAAAATGAATTTTGTACTCTTTCTACCTACCTTCACCCTTTAATAACAACAGACATCGCCTTCCTTTAAATAGTCTGCTAAATTGAGCGTTCACTTTAATATTTCCCTCCTTTTGTTTATTGGGTGTTGCGGTGCTTCAGCCCGATACCCGTTTCTCCAAATCCACCAATGATAACATATAATAATATTACTTGACCAAGTTGTCTGGAGAGGGGATGTAGCACCACTAGTAACTAGCTACAGTACACTTGCGCAAAATGTCTGTCCAACATTTGGTATTTTCCACATAAAATGTTGAGTTGGCTAAACGTATTCAAATGGCTATACGTACAATTAAATGTTCTACAATGCAAAGGGCCAAATAATTGTCCAGAAAACTTATTAGGTGCTGTAGACAACTGAGCTAACAGATTTATTATATATTTAGAAAAAAATATTATATTTAAAACCCGTCCTCTTTCTCCTAAAATTTCATGCTGACAGACAAAATGGCCGAATTGGATCTAAAAGGTTCTTCTAATGATACAGCTGGGACCTTAATCAGTATAAGGAATTTTGCCAAATGTAAGTAGATGTTACGTTTAATCGTTTGTGTTGTATCTTAATTATTATTTTCAAGAGTCCACTTTTCCTGCTTTTTCTTTACTGTATTTATATATCTTAAGATTGGTTTCCACGTTTGTTTTTCTATTTTATGTAAATTCCTATTTACAGATAACATAATACAGATGAGTTAAGTGACAAAACTACAAATTTGTCACACATGAAAAATGAAGTTGGTACCAGTAACATATATTTTTAATTCCTCTGTATTATGGTTTTAAAAAATTAACAAAAATTATATTTGTTGATTTTTAAAAGTTATTGATTTGTCAAAACGATATTTTCTTAGTGTTAAGAGAGTTTTCATTGGTTAAAAAAAAATGTATCTTCTGCTCAGTTAGGGTGTTTTTAAAACTTTACACCCCTCTAAATTTTAAATGGTTAGTTTGAACAAAAAACACCAAGAATAAAAAAGTCTTAAAATTTCTTGTAAAATCCAAAATCATAAAATATAAGTTGTTCCATAAAAAATTCTAAAGTTAACCGCCATATTGGAAAATAGCAGAGTTGGGAAAGTTAGTCTAATAAAGTAACTGATAGAAGTTAGAGTTAGTCGATCAAAAAAATAACTGAGTAGAGTTATAAGTTAGCCAGGAAAAATCCTAACTGAATAAAGTTAGAAGTTAGTTAGCAAAAAAGTAACTGATTAAAGTTAGAAGTTAGTCTCCAAAAAAAGTAACTAAATAAAGTTATAAGTTAGTCGGTTTTTTATTTACTTCAACTAGAAAAATAAACAAAATTACATATTGTTATGTTATTTTAAATATTTCCCAGGTATTGTTTAGAATGTTTGTGTCAGGTAAAACATTTGTTTTTATTTGCAAATTAAAAAAAAAAGAAGAAAAACCTACAAAATGTGCAAAGCACAGTAACATATAAATTATTTTTTAGACCAAACAACGGTAACTAGAAATTGCAAAACATTAATTTATATAGGCTAGTAGTAAATAACATGTAGACTACTATAAGAAAATAATAACTTATTTACTCCCAAACAAACACTTATAATTTATAAAAGATATAATATTTATAATTTATATAAATTTAAAAGGGCCTAGATACAATTTTAAACTAAGAAAATATAATAGGTAGGCCTTTATGTAGATTTTTTTATAATTTATTTCTACTCATATCCCATTAATATACATATATATTAGAAATATATAATAATAAATATATAAGAAACCATGACTTTTTATAAGATCAGAGATCTCTATAAATTGGTTTGAAGACTTTTCAAACCCTCTACGTCCTAAAAAAAGTCAACACTAAATAGTTTGACATTTATTTACGTGTTCTATTTCTATAACAGTAAAGTTACCTACCGCCATAAAGTTGTAAGTATTAACTATTTATTTAAAAGTATTAAATTGCGCCTTTAAATTGGAAGCCGATGTAACAGATGCTTTAACTTGCTTGTTCTTCGGCAAACATAAAAGACACTTGAACGTAACATTGTTACTGTTGCTGTCCCGGTTAATTTGAGTAAACAGTTTACTCAAATTTGGCCATAAAACTTCTATTCACTCATTTTAACAAATGAAACTATAGGCCTACTACTAAACAATCTATAACTATCTAAACTTTAAACTATATAAACGAAATTTCAATTAAACTATAAACAACACGCCAGCAATACAAACAGTTCTACAAAACAGTAAACACTTTCCACGCCATTTGGGCAATTAATTGTACAAGATTGAAAGTACAAAAAGTAAATTAGTACCACGGTGACAACCGGTCTACTGATTGTGCATCTCAACCCCTCTCAAAAACCAAAGTACACATAGCTGATGCGCCGAGTGATCTAAAAGTAAAAAGAGAAAGTGTGCTCGTGATTGTTTGTGACAAAGTCAACAACCCCGCCCCTCCCCTCAACATTCTAGTCTAGTCCCTTGTCCTTTCTTTTCCAGCCCCTCACACAACCTTGAGTTATCGCTATTCCGAGAAATCATAACGGGCCAACTCCGACTAAACAAACCCATTGTTCGAGTTTCTGCTGTTTGTTGACCGAAATGGTCCTTTTCAAAATATTCCTTTGCTTATAAATCTAACTCGTTAGAATTTCTATTCGTTACTCATTTTTCTAACTAGTTACAGTTAGAAGTTAATGCTAAAAAAAACTAACGAGTAGAGTTATAAGTTAGTCAAAAAACTAACTAGTTACTCTATTCGTTAGTTTTTCTATTCGTTAGTCCCAACTCTGGAAAATAGTGGCCATTTACAAATATTTTTAACTACATATGTTTTAATTTCTCAAATAACAAGGAAAGGTTTCTCATTTAAAGTTTGCTGTCAGATTTATAGTTTACAAGATACCAGTAGAGACACACTGTACACCTTATACAATATCTAATAGCTAAAAAATAAACAATGGAGTTGGAGCAGGAGTGTATGGTCCTAGGTGCAGCCCTATCTAAGGCTATCGGCTCCTTCCCATCAATTTTTCAGGCGGAGTTTAATACTATTGAAATCTACGGTCGTGAAATCATTAAAAGAGGAATTAAAGGATCTAGTTTTGATATCCTTTCTGATAGCCAAGCTGCCTTAAAGGTGCTGGAATCATTCACATTTGAAGCAAGGTTAGTTCGGGACTGCTTCAAAGTAGTGAATGAAATGGGTAGAGTTAACAAAGTTACTCTTAAATGTGTGCCTGATCATTTGGCACCAATGAGGGGGCTGACTGCCTTGCTAAGAGTTGGGGCAAAACCCCCTTCATTGGCCCAGATCCTTTTTATGGGAGGACTAAGGGCCACCTAAGAAATGTTGTTGAAATCTGGATGCAGAAAAGCTGTTCCGCACACTGGAACAATGCTCCTGGGCTTAGGCAGGCAAAAATGTTCACCTGGTTCTCTTAAGGTTTAACTGGTAACTGTCTGGCCAAGTACTACTTCTGCTGGCTCAACACCTGATAATATGAGAGTATGAGGTACTCGGAAGTGTGGTTGTTAGCCCGGAAGAGTTCCGTGGTGTTGATCCTAAGATCCTCTTTGGTTTTATAAGTGGCCTGGGCAGATCTGGGATGACCACTTAAGGGGAAATCGTACTAAAATAAATCCTCTTGGGTCGCATGACTTCTTTATCTTTAATAAACAAAATTCACAATAATGACAAAACTATTTCTAGACGGACTTGAACACAAATAAAGAGAAAATCTATGAAAATACATTGTAGACGATTACTGAAATAAATTAAACTGTATTTCAGAATATGAATGAACTGAACCAATGTTATTTATAATAAGTATTATATTTGATAAGATTCAAATAGTAATACTTGTTTCTTTTTAGCTAGAAATTTAAGAACGTTCAATAATTAACAAGACAAATTGCTTTGGAAAATAAATCTTGCACTAATTTTAGATGTAAACTCCACTAACATTTAGACACTCTCTTTGGGAACTTTCTAATTCCCACGGTCAAATTCTTGACTTTATTGACGGAGCCACATGTGTACAGATGAATTTGTAAGATATGAAACTGTTGCGCATGGGAGGGGAACGGCAAGTAAAGGGTGTTGTTCATCGACTGAGCAGCAGCTCGAGGTCGTGCATGCACACTAGCGCAGTATTCTGCTGCGCATCCTACTTCAGTTTCATGTTTTAAAAATTCATCTTTTCAGTTTTTTTTTTGACCTCTACCATAATTTTACGATGTTGGTCAAGAAAACCAGTAGTAGTTTGGAGCGATGAATATCGGTGGCACTTGTTGCGACCTGATTAAAACTGTTCAATCCATTTATACGCATTTGTCTAAGCTTAAATGTTTTTCTCCATACTTCTTCAACGTTCTGAAGTAAATTTCAGCCAATTTCACTCCTTCGGATAACAATAATCTTATTGCTGAACATTTCTCTTCTAGCGTACATGTTTCAAGAGGAGTTGACGTTTTGAAATTAACTATAGAATGTGTTTGATTTTTTCTCTTTGAAAGAGCAGATTGAATTTGCCACAATGTTGCCAACTTGATCCTCAGAAAGTTTCATCTGATAATTAATAATCAATAATTTCCACGCTATTGAAATTTTTCTTGTCAATTATTGAACATCTTGTATTTTGAACTTAATGTGTAAACAAATTTTAATTTTTGTTATTAGAGTTATTTTTTAAATAATTTCAGAATTTCCTAAATGTAATCAATCTCAAGCATTTGAGTTTCAATTTAATGTTTTAAAATTGAATGCTCTTATTTGTAGGCGATGATGATCGTTTAGGGTTTTTACCTTATAAACAAAAATAAGCACTATTTATGTGCATTCACTTGTGTGCTTCATTTTACAAAATGTTTGTCTATAGCTTTCTTATAAAGTAATAATTATGTTTGCACACCTAATTGTGTTTGTTTTCTGTTTAAGGTTCAAGAAAAAATACAAGACTGGGATGCGAGTTGATGTACGGTTCAAACTGAATCGATTGCCAATAATATTTTCTCACCGTACAATAGAATTGCTTGGTCAATGTCAAGCTAAAAGCATTATGTTTCCAACAGCTGATGATAAATATCCTGCAGTTTCAAGACCTTTGCAGTGAGTATTGCATAAACATCTCATGTAATCCACCCACCGATAAAACAAAATATCTTTGCTAATTGTTTGGCCTTCTTAGTTATATAGTATTAAACTTGGTTATAGCGTCGACAAAGGGACCGAACGAATGTTGACGCTACGTTATAAAAGATGTATCAACAGGAAATTGTATTTTTGCTAGCTTAAGTGAAAGGAGAAACAAACAACTATACAGTATTACCATTATAGACAACATTGTTCGTGACATTTATTAAAAAGAAAAACTATACTTTTCTTTTAATATACATTAGGGTCCCGGTAATTGGAGATGAGGTTACCTCGAATTATAAATTAGATAACATTGGTTAAAGAGTAAAGGTAAACATAAATAATTAGGTTAAACATTTTTACATTTAAATACATGTACTGTATATCAACAACATAACTGTGGAGGTAGGGGTAACTGTCTGATCACAACTATGTAAATGTCTCTCCAGACTGTACGATTGAGTGGTTTATCCCGCGCTTTCGTCTCGTCCTAACACTTACTCACCAAGATGATGGATTTAGTTACACTTAGCTGACAATAGGCCCTAGGTGACATTTACTACAGTATGCTATATTTATAAAACATTAAAATTTTTAAATGTTTAATGAAATTAGATTTATGATGTTACAACCGAGTGGTTCAAATATTTATTGACGCTAAAACAGCGGTTTATAATAACGTAAAAGATAACGATTTGACCGGAAGTAAAAAAAATGTATGCTATGTCCGAGTTGACGTATTAGCCGAGGCTGTTAAAACCAAGTTCGACTGTAAAGCCAAAACATTTACTGTATAGCATGTGCCAAAAAAATATAAAACTAACGTATTACTTATTCTAAGTACAATTTAAAATTTAAAACATTTTAATAAAAAAATATTTTAAAAGTACTTCTGGTCAATGTATGAATAAATAAATCAAATTTTACATAATAAAATTGTGTCTGTCTGTTTTTGACAGCATCAACTGAGAACGGGAGAGTGTATAAAGATGTTTGGCCATTAGATGCAGTATTTCTTTGGGGATGTTTAGGAGATATTCACATTCGTAAAAGTCCATTCAAAAGCTGTGATGTTATTCGTGGCCAAAGAAGACTATTTCACCCTTTTTTGGGCACGTTTCTGCATATAATTTATCAATTTGAGTTATTCATTGGATTCAGCACGCCGAGTTCAATCAAATGACTGCTGAGCTGCTGTAGGTTGCTTAGTTTAGGAGTTTTTTTTATAAACGTTTTGGTTTATCGACTTTTTAAACAATTGTAGCGTTTTTCACAATTGGAGGTTTTAGGAAAAAATTTAGACCACCTTGGTGATTGGAAATTTAATTCTTTATAACTTTCATATCCGACTGTTTCCTCCATAATTTGTTTAAGGGGTCAAAAATGCAAAAAATATTTGATAGTTTTGCTTTAAGGGATTTTCGGCCGTAACTTTTGAACCGTTTAGTGGAAGTAAGTTACATGCGGATGTGACTTTCATATGTTAATAATCAACCATGATTTGTTGTTGCACGTGGACAAAGTCATGGGTACAGCTAATCAAAAGAAAACAATTCATAATCATGTCTACAACATGAACTCAGCTACTGAGTACGCCTGTCTGCAACTGAAAATATTTAAGCTTTGACATGAAACTCTTGAAGTCAAGTGTTTGTCTCGAGGCTTCGGAAGTCTATTAAATAGATTAATTCCAGCCTGTGCTGTTAGTTTTCCGTAGATGCTCAACATATTGCGATCACATAAAAAGTTCCCCTTTTTCTTGTTTAAATAGTTATGAAAACTATTACTTATTTTCTGTTTACAGACCGTGGAAATTTAAAAAAATGGAAAACAACTTGGAACAGCAACAAGCTGTGAGACAGATTGTAAATAAATCAGCGATGCCAGCACCGTACCTAGTTTTTGGACCTCCTGGTACAGGCAAAACTGTTACTCTAGTGGAAGCCATAGTACAGGTAATGTAGAGGTTAAATTATTTTCACAAACAAGGTTTTTGCCTTGAAGATTAAAGAGAAAGAAAATTATGAGATAGCTAATAATATAGTTAATGTACTTTTGTGGGGCTCATTTTTTTTACAGATAAATTTATACAAGCAATAAATCAATGAAACTCAAGTGCGGATTTCTATTTAATCCAGACAGTACAAAATAATAAAAAAATACAAATTGAATTACTCCAATAATAGCAGGAGAAGGGGATCATTTTATCGTGATTTGTGACAAAATAAATGAATTCAGTACTGATTTTCATATTTACCTGTTTTGAGGGAACTTGCTGTTGTGCTGCTTCTCTCCACTCTTTCTCTCCACATCCTTGAGTGAGTAAGAGGTTCCATCAGCTGTTACGCAACTGATTTAATTAAGTTATTTTAACAAAGACGTTACACCATCGGACATTTTGGTTCAAGGTTTGGGGACAATTTCTTCGGCCTTAAGTGTTTGATTAATCCAGCAAGTTTAAGGCCGGGTGGCCACCAGTTGCGAAGCCAAGTGGAACGGAGTTAATGTCGTACGCACATGGCAGAAACTGAAAATAAGACCGGCATAAAAACTGAAGCATATACAGTTGATATTATAGGGGCGCTCAAGCTCTTTACCACTGTAATATCATAGGCCAGGCAAGCCTTCTCAGGGTTGGCTTCGTTTACGGGAATCGATGATTTTACTCGAGTGCTTACCCTTAACGTATCGTTAAGGAAAGATCGATCTGAGGACAATCAAATAGTCTAGGATCGCGTGTGCAATTAGTTGACAACTCGATCTCGAAGTATCATTGCAGAAGGGACCTGCAATTTCCAAAATTGAGCTACTCACGAAGGCTCTGAATTGCTGCCTACATCTACATCATATATTAGTAGAATTTGTTTCCACCTCAGCCGCCAGCCCCGGCTCATACCCTGCTTTATTGCGCTTGCTGGTTCGACGTTGCTTCTTCCGATTATGGACTTGCAGCGGACAAACTTGCTAAGAATACGGGGTACTTTTATGGTATTTTACGTTTTGATCGATTTTGGGAGCTGGGCAAGGTCATGTAAAAAAACAAAAAGTGTAGAATAATCTACTAAATGTATTTTTTCAGATAAACCCTAAAATAGTTTCATTCTACAGTAGAGCGTCGATAATCCGAACGTCAATAATCCGAAATGTCAAAAATCCGAACGCGTTCTGAGGCAGCCCCTGCAAACATTTAGTTTTCGTTTTCGCAAATTCCAATTACTGCGTCGTTAAAAATTTCACCAAAATTTTTATCGCAGTTGACATTATTATTTCTTTTAAAACACTTCTTAATGCCTGCTCTCACACGCCCTCACAGCAGACTGACTGTCAGTATTTTCACTGTCACGCTAAAAAAACTGCTTTAGCGCTACATACAGAAAGTTCATTCATTTCTCTTTGTGTAATTATTATAACAGTGTGTCGTACATACAGTAGTGTAGTACACAGTATTTTTTTTATTTTTTGTTTGTGTTAACTATAATGTACAAGTGAACTTTTAATTATGTACTGTACTGCAATTGAGAGTTACAAGTGTAATCATTTTGACCCTACTGTGTACGTGCAGGTTCTTCTAAATCATAATATGTAAGTAGTCATACATACTGTATTGTAATTACATTACTGCTTGTACTGTTTAACCACTTTAATCGATTAAAGGACATATATTTTAGCCTAAATGGCCTTTTCTTGGTTATTTTCAAAAATCCGAACAAATTGATAATCCGAACCCCCCTCGTTCCAAATTAGTTCGGATTTTCGACGCTCTACTGTATTAAGAAAAATCTCAAAAATGTTTACTTCCAGTCAAAATATGTGTTTCCCGTTGTTGGTTTTTTTTTTGGCTAACGAAATCATTTGAGCAACTTAGAAAATCGACGTGTGTACCAAATTGGACATAAATGTGGTCGTTAGAGTGCATACACATATATATAAAGTTTTTAATTACACCTTAAAACGTGTTCTGGGGTAAAAAAACATTTAAAACTATGCTTTTGAAATGTCTTTTATTTTTGCTAATAAAGCATCAGTCGATTTATTTTGAAAATTAAGTGGAACATGTTTCAAGTTGGAAAAGTACTTGAACTTCAATTTATTGAAATCTAAAAAATTAAAAACCAGAAAATGTATAAAATATTATTATTATTATTAAATAGCAATCTACTTAAACATTTCTTTAAATATTAAAACATTCCATTACAGGTGAAACAAAACAACAACAAATAACTAAGTTATAGTTTGGCTTTTGTAGCTTTATCGCTGAGGATGGCG
Organism: Philaenus spumarius; assembly: GCA_018207615.1. Taxonomy (NCBI): domain Eukaryota; kingdom Metazoa; phylum Arthropoda; class Insecta; order Hemiptera; family Aphrophoridae; genus Philaenus; species Philaenus spumarius. The sequence continues at coordinate 366,245 of JAGFPH010000841.1, forward strand.
ACTTTGTCGTTGAAACGCGTTTGATTTATTAAACATATTTGTTGTGAGATTTTGTGTTATTGTTTTGTTTCACCTATATTGTTCTCACGAGTCCAGCTCATTATTTACTTAATTCCATTACAGGACAATCTAAACAAGAGAAAAAGGGTATAATGGCTTGAATTAATTAAAAGTAATTAAATTAATAATTTAAATAAACCTACCCCAGCCTGGTTATTTATAGTTAGATTAAGATTGGTTTGAGCTCTTTAGAATTAGAAATGTACTTCATTGTGTTTCTGTGTGTGAACAGGTTTGGTGTTTGAACCCAGGAAGTCCGGAGAAACAGCTTGTCTGCGCTCCTACAAACTCAACAGCTGATTTGTTGACCGTCAACCTGATAAAACTCATTCCAAATGCAAAAATCTTTCGCGTTTACGCAATGTCTTTTGATGAAATACAGATGAATAAAGAAATTCCCAAGAGATATACCAATATTGCTAACAAATATGTTGTAAACGACGCAGATGAGTTGGAGACTCACGACATTCTAATCATGACACTTGTTACAGCTGGCAGGTAAGTGTTATAACTGTCCACTCAGAGTATTTTAACATTTGAGTACTGTCTTTGCTTTAACACGACTAATACATTTTGTTTACCCTCATGTGCTACAATCTATTGGATTTAAAACTAACTATTTACACTATTGCAGAAAATAGAGAATAAAATTATGTTCACAGGGATCACCTTTGAGCGGGATTTTTTTCTTCTCAATATGTATATAAATACAGTTTGGATAGCGATAGGTTTATAAACTGTATAAGCTGAGTAGGTCTGTATTCGCGTGCTGTCAATTAGACAAAACAAATACGTTTGCACGCTTTTTATTAGTGTCAACAAACACTTTCTTTATATTAAGATGTTAGGGTTCACATCTGAACTCCTATAACAGCAGTAAACTGGTTGGTAAAATAGAACCCTTTATGCGCAATTTTGCTTGAAACTTTTTCAGTTTATTATTATTTTTAGCTAGCTATCTCTTGAAAATGTATCATTCACTCGTACAGTGCATTCTAATTGATGATAGAAATAAAATATTAATATTAAGTTTTCTCTTTGTACAGGCTAGTTTCTGCAGGGATGAAATCAAACCATTTCTCGTACGTTTATGTAGACGAATGTGGTCAAGCGTTGGAACCTGAGGCGTTGATTCCTGTTGCTGGTATTCTTACAGACAAGAATATCAAAGGCCATATAAGTGGACAGTTGGTGTTGGCAGGCGACCCTAAGCAACTAGGACCTGTTCTCCAGTCTACAAGGGCTAAACAATATGGACTGGGTAAGACTTAACCAAATTTTAATATTCTGTTTCCCATTCTTCAAACAGGCTTTGTGTCAAGATTTCTTTGGTGCGAACATCTAAAGGTTTGTATACTCAGTCTGCAAAAATTTTAAACTTTAAGAATTTCGAAAAATAAAGGGGTACCTAATAAAAATTCCAGTATCTTTACTGTTCACTGTCATTCCCGACTTATCCTAAGCTTTTTCAAGAAAACATAAATTTGCAAAAATAAACTTATTAAATTAAGGGTAAAACAGTTTTACATACCTATCTGCAGGATTATGTACCTTTCACATAATTTTGAAAATTACCTGTTTTAGTTTGCGAAAAATTGTTCACAAACGATATTCTTGTTTTCCAACGTACAAATAATAATAATAACATTTGTATTTAAGGCTTGGTAGACCCAGCTACCATCTTGAATATATATTCTCTTATAATTTTATTTGTGATTCTAATTTCAGAATTAAGTCTGTTGGAAAGACTCATGGATACCAACGAACTCTATAAGAAAGATCCTGAGGAAAAGAAATACAACAGCAAGTACATAACAAAGCTTGTACAGAACTTTAGGTCGCACGACCAAATACTCACCGTACCCAATCAACTGTTCTACGAAAATGATTTACAGGTAAAAGGTCTAGTGAATTATATCCAATCTTTAGTGTACTGTAATGAGGATCATTTATAAAAACTAAATCTCAAAAGTAAAAAATTTACTTAGTTAACATATTTTAAAAGACGTTAGGGTTCTTACCTAAACACACTTGCCGGTTCTCTGTATTTAGGACGGAGACTGAGTATATTAAACTTAACCTCCGGTGTTCCGTATTTACAATCACTTTCTCGGTATTTTAACCCAACAATAAATATCAGGAAAACATTTAAAACACCCTTAGAAAAATGTTTAGGCAGTTGTTTAGTTTTTTAAGTAAACGTTTCTTGTGTATTCTCAGTTGTTTGTACACAAGAAGGTAAAGTAGGCTCAAGGTTAGCCACTTATGGATTCGTTTGGTATTGTGTCTATTTGTAGAATCAGGGTACAGTACAGTCTCACTAATCTGGACTTGATGGGACCGGACCCTGTCCGGATTAGACGGAAAAAGCCTAAAATATGCATGAAATGTATACCGTTTGTGTTTTAAGTGAGAAAACGTATTAAAATTGGTGTTTTGGTAATACAGTATACAGTAAATATCAGCGATCACAGAATTAAATAGACTGGTCAAGTCGAACGCAAGAGTGAAGCGTTTTAGAGTCAAATACTCACAATATGGAGGATGCGAGCTGCCGGCGTACATGTTGCCACATTACCCGCAAAACGAAGCTCGTGTTCTAACTGTTGTATGGTAGAAACTACAATAGCTAATTTTTTCAAAAAATACTTTTCAGAAAATGTAGCTTTTCAGCTATATTTCTCTCGCTTACATGGCGCACCTGCCTTAAAAACAAAAACTTTTCTCACAATGCAACTTTTTGATGTCATGAATTAAAAAATATAAAAAAGTTTGAAAGTTTGTACTTCATTCGATTTTTAAAGTGCCAAACCATTTTTTAAATTTTCAAATAGTGAACACACCATTAGCGTCCTACACTATTAAACTGTAACTTTGTTAAATTTCAAAGATGTTCGAGCATTTTCAGCTATTGAAACCACGGTGTAAATGAATAGGGCACCACCCAGACTGAAAATTTCACTCCAGACTTCTAGCGAGAAACAAAACAAAAAGGGACTGTTGATTCGACAGATAGTTAGACAGACATTCTGCAGTCAGGTTTAGTGTGGCGAGCTGGTGAAGTGAGTCACTTCCTTGAAATACTGTGGGACAAAAGATAATGGGCGGGCGGAAGGGAGGGCAGGTGGCCGACACTTTCTAACCTCGGCTGAGCTTTCTCTTTACGCTAAAAATAGAAAAGGACAAATGAACCCTTAACTATTTTCGCTCTCGGCAAACTTCATTTGCGTGTACTGTACCGAGTAAAATACTGCAATTTCAAATTTTTTTTTTAAAGCCTTCCGGATTATCGGAGACCGGATTAGCGAGACTGTAATTATCTACTGTATTGTAACGAAAAATAACAAATTTTATAGATCGGTAACAAAAGTCATCAAAAGTATAATAATTTTATTTGTTTTAGGCCAAGTAAAAATTGTTTGAAATTTTCTTGATTTACGTTACCCGTTATTTGTTTCTTTTTGGAGAAAAAATGCCTTTGTTTTACTCTTTATTCATTCATGCAAATACCAACATTTAAATTGCACTTTTTCCGAATTTTGCAACTGTCATCTAAATTACATTTTTACTGACCTTAGCCGTTGTATTTTAAATTAAGTTTTAACGCCGGTATTTCATAGAAACAAGAACAATTTGTTGTTGTCAGGAGTAGGTTTTTTCGCGACATACGCTGTTGTATATTGAATTGCGTTTAATGCCAGCGTTTTATAAAATTAGCGCAAACAATATTCAGACCTCGTATTCTTTTGTGGACATTCGCCATTGTATTTTAAATAATATTTTAACACTGGTAATTCATAAAATTGTATTCGGGCATCGATTTCTTTTGCGGACATTCACTGTGGTACTTAAATTATGTGTTATAACTGGTATTTCTTACATTTTGCCTAATTGTAATCGGGCTTTGTTATATTTTGTGAAAATTCACTGTGGTATTTTAATTGAATTTTAACGCCGATATTTCATAAAATTCTTACTAATTGTGTTTAGACGTTAATTTCTTCCATGGGCATTCACTGTTGTATTTTAACACTGTTTTTACTAAATTGGACTAGGTTAATTGTATTTGGGCAATCATTTCTTATGCGGACATTCCTCTCTGTATTTTAAATGACATTTCAACATTGGTAATTCATAGAATTTGCATAATTAATTTTATTTGTGTGTTTCATCAGATTTCTTGTAGACACCCTCTATTATAGGCTAGGCACATATCTTCAGTCTACAGTAAAAGTATAGTTTCAATGATAAAGTTATTAATATATTACATGTTTCTCACTTTGTTGGAAAAATATTGTTAGGATTCAAAATAAATTGCATCACTACAAATCTCTGTATTTGGCAAAATTCAAAGCTGCCTAGTCTGCCTTTAGATAAATCTCACGTAGATATAAACCATAATAACTCCAAATATTTTTGCAGAGCCATAGTTATGTATAAGGAGGGGTGTTATAAGTTTAATGTGTGTATTTGTCTGTGGTATCGTAGCTTCCAAATGGATGAACTGATTTTGATTTAGTTTTTTTGTTTGAAAGGTGTTCTTGCGAGAGTAGGTCCAAAGTTGCTGTTCTGACAGTGATAAAAATAAGAGAGAGATAAGACTTTTTTATCTCTGTTTAAGTCTAGCTTTAGTATTAAAGAAGGCACAGTCTCAGAATTTTCCTGTTGGTCGTTGTTTGTCTACACACCAGTTAACATATCTTTTTATAACATGTATGAAATTGAGTACCGAGTGGGCATACCGCAGACGAGATTCACAACCGGTTAGTGGGAATTTATGGGGAGAACGTCCCTTCTCAGACAACAGTGAATAGCTGGTCAAAGCTTTTTAAATGGGGCATAGAATCGCTAAAAGATTAGCCCCGGAGTGGGAGGACGATTGAGTAAGTCACGCCAGAAAAAATCAAACAGGTGGAGCAACTGGTGCTGAATGATGCATGTCAAAAGAAAAATTAAATTTATCTGATGGTCGAAGTATCACCCTCAACAGTTCTCAGAATTTGACATGAACATCTGGTCATGACCAAAATGAGCGTAAGGTGGGTGCCCCGAAACTTTTCTTCATTTCAAAAACATGCTCGAGTGAACTGTTGTCACGATTTTTTAGCTCTGTTTGAAGGCGACCAAGAGTCCAAACATTTGATTGAATAGTCACTGGGGACCAGAATTGAGTACACTACTACGACCCTGAGAGCAAGCAACAGTCCATGCAATCGCACAAAAAAACGGTGCTGCTCCAATCAAGTTCAAAACTGCAACATCATTTGACAAAGTGATGACAACCATTTTTTGGCACTGATGATTGTTCATAAAGAAAAAATACTACAATTACATGCTAATGTCCTGCGCTTGCTAAATGAGAAAATCAAAAGCAAGGGAAGAGGGCTTTTGAGCAAAGGTGTCTTGTAGCTGCTCACAGGGCACAATCAGCAATGGCGGCCGCTTTGACCGAATGCCGCCGTACTGCCCAGCTCCGCAGTGACTATTTTTTGTTTCCAAACTTGAAGCGCGACCTCTGTAGACGTTGATTTCAGGAAAAGGAACCCCTCTAAAACGCTGTGGAGACTTAATTTAAGGACAAAGAAGGTTACTTCAGAAGGGAAATAGAATTACTTTTTGAAAGGTCCAACAAGTGGATTTGTGTTAAGGGAGAATGTATTGAAAAATATTGCCCAATGAACACTAAACAAAATTTGTATTAATCAGAACTGGAACTTGTGGACCTCCCCTCGTAGCTATTATCTGTTCAGCCGTTCTGGGGTTTTTCAAATTTAGCTGTTATTTTTTTCTTGTTGTTATGCTACTTCTGCCATCCTGTACACACAATGTTACTTTTTGAATTATCGGCTTTATGGATGAATGGTGAGTGATTGTTTCTTTTTAGAGACCTTTATAAAATCTATTTTCATTGCAATGCTACGAATAGTTATTGTTTGCCCATGAATGAGAGTTCGTGATTAAATTGGTGTCTGTTTCAGGCAAAAGGAGATAAAATGGTGATTGAAAGAGGTATTGGATGGACCAAACTGCCAAACCTAAACCTGCCCCTTATTTTCCACGGGATTGAAGGGATTGATGAACGTGAATGTTCTTCGCCAAGGTAACTATTATTTGGCCTGTAATGACCCGTGTAAAAGTCTATAAAAATACTATTTAAAATTGGTTTTATACCTAGCTGCCATTTTGTATTTTAAACAGTGAAATTTTTCATTACAATGCATTTAACTTAAACAAATTTTACTTAGATTTTTTAAGTTTTTCATTTGGTTTTATGAAAGTGTACTCACTGCCCCAATATTTTCAAAAAGGTATTAGGTTTGTTACTTTTTAAATTGCCAAATTGTTTTTGTTTGATTTGTTACTTTTAGTTTATTCTTGTTGTTTGACTTATTTTAAGTTCTTTTATTATACTCTGTGGTTTTATTTTTATTAAATAATTGATTTTGTTTTGCAACCTTTTAGGCTTAAGGGTTAGTTGTTAATTTATATTTTAGAACTAAAAAATGATGACAACAATGTTTTCAACACAAAAAGTTCAAAACAGTTTAAAGTTTTTTTTTTGCGCCCCTCAAACAGTTTCACTCAGCGAGTAATGATTGAAAATCCTGTACGCATCCACAACAGACACATTTTATTTTAATCATTAATATTTACCTTATTTTAATTATAAATTAGTATTTTTTAAATACATAAAATACAAGTTTATACTAATAATGTATAGTTTTCAAATCCCTACTCTTTAGACAACTACTAATGAGACAACTTTTGTAGCATTACTATACAAAACAAATAAATCGTTTAGGTTATAAGTTGTTATACTTTTGATTTCAGTTATTTTAACCGGCAAGAAATTGATCAAGTCATTATGTATATGGAAACCTTGCTTACTAACGGGCTAAAAGGTAGACCTGTGAAACAAGAAGATATTGGTGTGATTACCCCATACAGTAAACAAGTAAGTGTATTTTGTGTCTTGTTGTTCGTTTGGATCTGACCAACAATATTAGTTTATCTAATGATGCTCTCTGTCGTCCCAGAAGTTCTTTAATTCTCTTTTTGTAGTTATTATTGATTATTCGGACATTTGCCATCATTGTGTGTTATAATTAACCCTCCCCCCCCCCCCCCCCCCCGGATTTCGTAGTACTTTATTTTCTTCACTTCCCGTGGTTTCTGTAGTAACCCGTAGTAGTACTTTAAATGTGTATAACTTCGCCATCTGTTGGACTGTTTTAAAACTAACTTCAGAAACTTGTTCAGAGAACATTTTACAGTATGTTGTATAACAGTTGTCATTTCTTTCAGCTGTTTATTATTATAGATCTGTGTTTAGAATCAGCTGTAACACAACTTTTGTCAACAAAGAGTCACATAAAACATGGCGGTTGGACAGAATGTTGTAAATGAAAGTGAAATTGAAGAAAAACTAGGAGAAAGTTATGTTTCTGATTTAAATTGTGATTCTAGTGATAGTTACAGTTCAGGTGCAAGTGATTTTGAAGAAGAAGGGGAAGTAGGCCAAGGTGATATTTCTCAACCAGTTAAAAGGATATGTTTATGTAAAAGACGTAGTAAAAATAGTAATACTAATATTTCAGTAAAATGGTCCAATATATTAAATTTCACAGAACTTGAACCTTTAAATAATTACTATAGTTGATCCATACTTGATTTAATACGTTAACTGAATTTAAATGACAAGTTTGGCCATTTAAGAGGTCTGGTATGAGGCACTTGGTGCCAATTATGAATGTGAGGGAAAGGGTTAATACACAGTGTTTCGACTAATATTATTAATAAAACATTGAAATTAGCAACTGAAACAGAGTTTTATTTGGTATAAATAGACATATATATAAATATTACCTTATTTAGTAGTCCGAGCAATTCTTATTATCGTGAAAAACCACACAATTATATGTTTGTTCACAATAATAAGAATTGCACTGACTACTAAATAAGGTAACATCTATACATATATACATATCAGCAATTCAAAAGCGAAAGATTATATAAAATCAATTTGGTTTTATAAGAATTAGGGATGGGTCGGTTCCATTTTTTTTTTTCGGTTCTCGGTTCCCAGTTCTAGAGTCAAATCCGTTCTCGGTTCCCAGTTCTAGAGTCAAATCGGTTCTTGGTTCCCAGTTCTAGAGTCAAATCGGTTCTCAGTTCCCAGTTCTAGAGTCAAATCGGTTCTTGGTTCCCAGTTCTAGAGTCAAATCGGTTCTCAGTTCCCAGTTCTAGAGTCAAATCGGTTCTTGGTTCTATTTATTATTCAAGGAATTTAACAAGAATTTAAGAGTAAAGTATAAGATTTAATTTGAATACTGAAATGATTAAGTATGTTATGTACAGACAATTAAATAAAAGTATTCAGCTAAGTTAAATTACAGACAAAAAGTGACTCAACGTCAATTATAAAATATTACCACACTTTCGCTGCCATTGCTGAAAAGACTAGCCTACTCCGGTTAAGTTTCTACATATCCTCAACTAACTAAACTTAATCAAATTAATATGTTAATTCAGTAGAGCGTCAATTATCTGAAAGCGGAAATGTACTCTAAATAAATAAGTACATTATAGTACTGCACATAATTCCGAATTTAAAGTTTTTTACTTGCATAATCAGCTAAGTTGTAAACTTCAGGGATTTTGTGCGCTCAATGGAACAGCAGCCGCTGTTGAGTCAGCCTAGCGCTTGGCCGCAGTTGTTAGTGAGTACACAGTGAATTTAATTACCCGAACAAATTGATTATGATAAGTCCCTCGGTCCCAATTTGTTTCTAAAATCGACGCTCTTCTATATTAACTATTAACTAATGCGGTAACTAAAACAAAATTAATAAAACACTGCACTAAAACTGAATACTGTACGTATTTACACACAGGTTATTAACTTGATATTACTTTGTTCTAACAAGTTGTTCAGACTTCGGCGGGACTAAACTGACGCCGTCGAATGAAATTTTTGATGATTGAAGTTTCGATTATTTCTGAACTCATCCGAATTGAACGTTCAGAAACAAAACATATAATATTCCGAGCGTTAACGCAATCCTAGTCAGTTGTAAAAAAAATTATACCTCATCGGATTCCGAATAATTTTATTTGGCACTATTTCTTGCGTAATTATTTTAATCATTTATTAATTTTTTTAAACTTTTATGAATAATAAAGGGATTTTTTATTATTATAATCATTGATAGTAAAAAAATAATTATTTAGGCATAAATATTAATTTACAAAGGCTACATTATCTGATGAAAAGAGTGTGCATCAAACTGGCATTCACGTCAACCATCGCCACACGATCGAGCTAAATTGCAACGTATGTTGCGTTCAGATAAACTAACGCGAACAATTTAGTTTTATAATAACCGAAAATGCGTGAATATTCTTTTTTAACACGCTTATATTAGCTTCACTTGTATGTATGTATGTTTCTTTGTAAGTAACTCTCCCTTGGACTAAAAGCCAGTGGCTAATTACTGTTATTATATCTCTCTTACGCAAGTATAATCGATGGCCGAGCGGTCTAAGGCGCGGGTCGTCGCTGACTTCAATCTCCGATCGTGGGTTCTAATCCCGTCCACGGCCAAATTTTTTTTTTTCAAAAATTAATCGAACTAAAAATAAAAAAATAAATATAGTTTAAAAAAACTAAAAAACACGCTTTTATAATACATCGAACTAAAAAGTAAAAAATAAATATAGTTTAAAAAAACTAAAAAACACGCTTTTAGAGCTTATCAAACTAAAAAGTTCAAAATAATTTTTCAAATAAGCTTAAAACAATAATAAACGACAAATACTAGCATTATTGTAAAAAAAGCGTGGGGCGCTTTGTCCATATTTCTCGTACATCGAGCGCCCAACGCTTTTTTTACAATAATGCTAGTATTTGTCGTTTATTATTGTTTTAAGCTTATTTGAAAAATTATTTTGAACTTTTTAGTTTGATAAGCTCTAAAAGCGTGTTTTTTAGTTTTTTTAAACTATATTTTTTCTCTTTTGTTTTGTACCATTATGAAGGGTTCGTTTCAATATTCGACATCAATCGGGTCCGGTTCTAGAACCGAATTTTTAGCTCATCGGTTCTCGGTTCCGATTTCGCGAAGAACCGGCGGAACCGAGAACCGGTATCGGGAACCGACCCATCCCTAATAAGAATACAAAATTAAATACACAGTTTGCATTTCCCAAAGTTTACATTTGATAATATATGTATACTTATACTAATTTTTATAATATGGAAAGAACAAATTTGTTTTTGTTAGTAGAATTCAGAAAAATATGTTAGTCTGTGAAACAGTGTTATTTAAACAATACAATTTTGTAATCGTAAATCTAGATTATTAAATTACTCCTGGGATATGAGAGTTTAACACATGGGGTTAGGTAAATATTTATAGATTACTCTCAAGCAACAAAAATGTATAAAAAATAACTAAATATACTTGCACGAATAAGTCTGTCCAATACAACCCAGTTCTAATCAGTAATGCTCTTGATAATAGCAATAATATTCCGGCTTTGGTGTGTTTTGCAGGTTCAGAAATTCAGTCGTGCATTCAGGTGTAAGAACTGGACAAGAGTCAAAGTAGGAACTACGGAACAGTTTCAGGGAGACGAGAGACTGGTCATTATTATATCTACTGTACGTTCCAGTTCAGAGCTTCTTGACCATGATCTCAGGTTCAAACTAGGATTCTTGACAAACCCTAAGGTAATTAAAGTGAAATGTTTACATTCATCTAAGAACTGTCATTGCAGTAATCATTGAGAGTTACAAAGGATCGAATAAAGCAATAAACATTAAACTGTAAATAAATACATGGTTGTAAATATACATATACATATTTTATAAAAAATTTGTGCAAATTGTAATCGGGTGAAGTTTTTTCACGGCTTTTCAATGTTGTGTTTACATTTCGTTTGAACTCCTATTTCTAGTAATGTAACTACTGAGGGAAGGCTGAAAAGTAATACACACATAATATGCTTGTAGAACACAAACAAAAAGAAATAAAGAAATAGCAAGATCGGGCAAAAAGTACATTAAAGCACAACTTAAGCTTCAAAATCATATATTTATTTTTCAACATAGTCACTGTTAAGTAACACATTTCTCCTAACGGGTATCAAGTTTTTTCCGTCACTGTAAAATCTTCCGACTTCTCTTGAATCTAGAACTTTAGCTGCTTCCACCTCATTGGTTAGAACGCTTTTACTCATCTTAATAGATCTAGTCCGCAACGCTACTTACAAGAGACTAGCACTGTCGCTAGCGAGGCGATGCGTAGCAAACCAGTTACAAACCGATTTGTAACCAGTCCTGTCATCTACGAAGTTTCGCAGGAATGCATATGCAGTGATGTGCAAGATTTTATTGAGTGATATTACTTTCTAAACAGTCTCTAACCAGTAGCATCGTGTACAACCGGCCTTAATGTTAAACGATTTATATTATTTATTTGCCACAAAACAGCACATACAGGACAATATACTTTTAATAACATGCATACAAAATGTAATACTACAATACTGACAATTAAAAATAGGTACATACCAAAATTTTTAAAACAGAACCTAGAAATTGTGCCTCCAAAACTGCCACAGGCAATCCAATCATTTATGCAGCATAAACTGCCCGACTGAAGAGAAACAGATTTGTTGTTGACATCTTTTTCAAATTATTTAAAATTTTCAATTATTTTGTACATTGCAATTCATCTATAATTCGGTGCATTCTCAAACATTGTCGTCTTACATAAGGGATAATTGAACAAATGTTTATGTCTTGTCTTGTATCAATGTTCAGTTTTGTATTTAAGAAATTTTGAATAATTTGCTGTAATTAAACACAATATATCCAGGATAGGAGGAGTATCCCTTGGTTTAGAAGTATCGTAGCATTTTAAATTGAAAATTACCTCTACAATTTGTTTCTAATTTTGAAATATTCTTTTACTATTTATTGAATCTCCCCAGAGTATAAGAGAGCCAGGAATAAACATAGGCACTAAGGTTGTAGCCATATTGGTAACTCTCTTTACGGTAAATATTACAAAATAACCTTTACTTAGCTTGCCAGTTGGGTCCAAAATATGATTTTTCCACGATTGAGTATTATCAACTACTAACCCTAAGAATTTTACAGAGTTTGTTGGTGTTACTAGATTGTGTAAACACAAGAAGAGCTGAAGTGATTTGAATATTTAAAAGTAGGCTATTTGCTTTAAGGGGACCGGGACGTGCCTATCTTGCCCATGTTAAAATAACATTATTTAGGTACACTTTTCTCAAATTCTAATCATTCAATTTGAGTGAAATTTTGTACAGTGTTTATATGTTATATATTTAATAATAACCTGAAGTATAAGTCTTGGATAATTAAAAATGTGGGAGTTATGATTTATTTTATAAACGTTTAATTTTAAGTATTTTTTGGTTCAAAAAATGTTCCATATTTTTTTTCTTTTTAAGATATACTAATTTCAGTTCAGATTATTAAAATATACATAGAAAGTAATAAGTATGCAAATTTTCATTCAAATCCATCAAGTAGTTTTGAAGAAAATTGTACCTGTATCTGTAAAAATACAATTTTCGGTAAACTGAAAGTACCTTAATAAGAGGATATAAATTGTCCAAACATTTCCTAAGCAATCCAGGATGAAAAAGGTCTATTATGTGGTAGTATAATCATTATCAAAATATATTTTTTTTGGTTCGGTACCTCCTATCTTCGTAATGTTAACTTAATGTATATGAACACATGGTAGTATAATCATTATCCTGAACTATTATAAAATTTTTAAATTACATAAAATGTTGTTATCCTGTTTTTTTTTTTTTGTAAATGTATATATACATACATAATTACTTTAGTAAAATTATGCAAAACAGCCCCAGCTGGAGACCAGATATCTAGTCATATCCCGTCAGCTTGGAAGCGAGCCAACCACCGTTTGCTTTACTTCCGCCCTCCTACCCTCAAACCACAGATATGATTAGATATCTGGTCTCCCTAGCCTAGATTCGAACTCGGCATCTTCTGATCAGGAAGACGCTACGTTATCCACTAGACTACGGCTTCATTAAAGAAAACTGACAAATTAACAAAACTTAAGTTACTTTACTATCGGTATAAATATTCCATGTAAAGTAAAAGATAGTTTATGAGCACCATCTAGGAGCGGTTATAACAAAAATGTACCTTCACAGCGCCATCTAGGAGTGGTTATAGGAAGTTTGCTTGGTTGTTCTTAAGTTTGAATCTGTATAAATTGTATGTGTGAGTCGTTTATAATAATTACTTACCGAGCTCGGTTCTTACTAAGTTAGTCTGTATTCGTGAGAGGTTTATAAGTGATAATAGTCTATAAGTGAAAGACTTAATTAATAAGGACTTTCCCATTCCTAATTCAATCACAAATGTATTACAAAAACACAAAACGAAACACTTCAATGTTCAATTCACTACCGTATTCCGAAATTACTATCTAAAAAGTCGGTGTAAACTTTAATTCAAAATATTTTTTCTCAGCTTAATATACTTCAAACCTACAAGTATTATATATCACTGCGTTCAAAAAAACCTAAATTTTAAGAAAAAAAAGAAAAATCGAAAAAAAATTATTTATTGAGGGTCCTTCTCCCCTTAAACAGGTTATTTATTATACTCAAAGTCTGTATGTAGCTATGTGCTGCTCCTTAGTCCCTATGTTTAATAGAAGTATACTTTAATAATTGTTAGTTGTTTTTATAGACTTGGTTGATAATCGGTATTATAATTTATACCTGAAAGTCGTACAGAAGTGGATGTGAGATGAAAACCTCTCTTGATGTACGGCCGTCGTCATTACATCTTGGAAGTAAATTAATTCTGTCATTGTTTATATTTCAGAGATTTAATGTCGCTGTAACCCGAGCAAAGGCTTTGTTAATCATGGTTGGCAATCCAAAGATACTTTGTCATGATAAATTTTGGTGTAGTTTCATGAATTTTGTGCGTGAAAACAATGGAAATATTGGTTCAAAGTGGCGTACTTCTTAAAATCTGAAATCAGCACTTGATAAGGTAATTATTAATTTATAGCAAGAGTCATTTTATTCTTTAGCTAACAAGAAGAGAAGAGTCTAATGTAATATTTTACATTTATAGTTTATAGAGTATACTAAAGTCTAAATTAAGATTTGTTTAGAAATCTTGCTCTTGGTAGCAGTAGACAAAGTCCGTATTTTGTTGTGATTCGTTTACTTAATGTTGGTGAAAGTTTTTTAAACTATATTTGGGCCTAAAATAGTTATATTTAATGATTAACTTAATTAAACTTTAAAATATTACTTTAACAATAAAAAGTACTCCAAAAAGTAATAACTCAATCAACTCCTATAAAAGCAAGTGTATGTACATACGTACATGAGTAACATACAATATAGGTAACAGGTGATTTCACCCATCATCTGTAATACTTAAACAAAACCCAGTGTAGATTATGTTGGGTTATGTTTAAAACTTCAATCAATAATATAAGTCTTGTGAAATTGTTTTTTTTTAATTTGTATTAATGTAAGCTATAATACATTATAATATTTACTTTGAGGTTATAAAATGAATATAAATACAACCTTGCAGTATTCATTTATACAAATTTAAAGAAGATACTCATTCGTTTAACTTCGTAAACATTTGTACATCTTCGTATAACATATAAACATTTTTCATTATAATTTTAACAACTTCTAAATCATTTGCTCTATCCATATAAAATAAAAAGAAATAAAAGATAATATTTTTATTTTCATTTAGATATATTAGTAGTGTACATAAATACTAACGGTATTACGTCCTACCTTCGCCAGGCGGTTGTGTGTTGAATTTTGTTGTTCCTTTAGTCCGTAAGTTGTCTTCGAGAATGCCATAGCTGGTGAAACCTAGGTTGGCAAGGCTCAATAAAGATTTTGTGAAATCACAAAAAAGTTTATTATTTATTTTATAATTATTGATAAAGTTAGTTGGTGAAAATACCGCTTGACAATTTTAATAAAATTTACTTTTTGCTTCTAACGCATACAGGCGGACGTTCTACATCGACATATGTTGATGGTTACTGCAATAATCCTAGAGATAGCAGCACCATTGCACAAAAGCGCCTAAATACATAAAGCAGACTGCAAACAACAGAGTTTTTATTAAAAAAACTGCCAAACTACTGATGGTATAATACGGACAAACTACAATTATTTACAGATGCCAGAATGTGTCAGAACCAAAAAGTCAATTTTGTTCAAAAATGTTAGGCAGTATTTTTATGATGACATGCATAATTTTTTATCATTAATTAATTATTACATGCTCCCTTTAATATTTAAATTTTGAAACAAAGGTCCAATCTACACCTAAACTTCTCTTATACAGGGTGATTCAGAACTATACGGCAATGTCTCGGTAGCGCATTCTATAGCTAAAAATAAGGAAAATGTTCATATAAACATAGGCCCGAAAACGCTTCGTTTCCCAGATAGATATACACCATTTTTACAAAATAATTCATATCTGGAGAAATGTGTGACTAATTTAGTTCAAACTTGGCATGAAGTTTAACCTAAAAATGATCCATCTCAAGAAAAATAAACGATTATATCCAATTTTGCGTTTCAAAATGACGGCTGTTTGAAAATTTCAAATCTAAATTACTCAAAAACCATACATTTAAACAAAAATTTTCAAGACACCTTTTTTATAGCCCTTTTGATTCCCTATGGGATGCTTTAGTTGTCAAAACAATCGGATGAAGGATAATAAAGATGTGGGTTAAAGATAAACAGCATATGTACCCACCATATTGTTGTTGTTTACTGTGTTGGTATGGGATGTCAGGTTGAACAAACTAATTATTACATATAACTTAGCTATTATCCTTCATCTGATTGTTTTGACATGATTGGATATAATTGCTTATTGTTTTTTTTAGATATATCATTGTTAGGTTAAACTTCATGCCAAGTTTGAATTCAATCAGTCAAAAATTTCTCTAAATATGAATTATTTTGTAAACAAACAAAAAAACAAAATGGCTGATATCTGGGAAACAAAGCGTTTTCGGGCCTATGTTTATATGATTTTTTTTCTTATTTTCAGTTATAGAATGAGCTACCGAGGCATTGCCATATATCTGGCAAGACATTGTTTACTTTTAAATGTAAGATGAAGATGTAAGAATCAACTATATTTAAAACAAAACTTTTGTATTTTACAGTACTGCTCGTCCTGGTGGTATTCAAGTGATATAAGAAACACAGACTTAATCTTAGTCGTCTTCTCAACCATCTATCTTAATGTAAATATTAAATGTGTCGCAAACTGCATTTAAATATATTTTTTTAACTAAACATTTAATATCAATTAATTAGTCTTGAAATCGTAGTGAAATTTTGTAAAGTCATTCTTTTAATTTACTGTTATGTTATTGTTTTACCATTTATTAACAATTATATTATTGTTACCACTTGACAATTTGTAGTTATTGTTGCTTAGTTTTAATGAGATGTCTGTGTTCTTGGTTTTTAACTACAAATAATTATTTCTTTGTATGGTTACTTATGTTTACCTTTTTAATCATTCTATTGTTGAATTTGATATCAATACACGTCTGTGTTTAGAGCTATATTTACAGGAAATGTAATAAGTGGTTAGTTTATTATTGCACGGCAATGTTTTGGAAACTGAACATTTTAGAGTTTGTATAAATATAGGCCAAACCTCTTACAATAGCTATCAAACCTCACAAAATATTCCAAAACCAAGTCGCCCATTTAGGTAACGCTGTACCACTTCATGTGTCAAAAGAGGGACAAATTTTGTCATAATTTTTTGTAATACTGGTTGGTTCTTAGTAATTTAACTTTAATAATTTAAGAAAAAAATATAAGATTTTTTGACAAACCACAAATTGTTGGTATAAAACTTTCTGAAGAATTTAGTATCATGTGTATTCGTTCAATATTGCTGTGTAATTTTTAATCCCCTGTATATTCATTTCTGTCGACAATATGAAATGACGTGCAAACGACCAATTTAAAAATCTACTTAACGTTATAGAAAACTATTAATTGTGGTCTCCATGTGTATAAAGCTTTGACAATCATGTACTTGGTAAAAAGTTATTAACTTCAAATAGTTTACTGTAGCTAATGTGAACAGCAATTCATTGATTTATGACAAAAGTTACGCAAAGTAAATGTCATTTCAACTTGTGTAAATAAGAAAAGAAGCAATATTTATACGTACTGCAAGTCTTACATTTTCTAACAGTAATTCTCTAATGTAGGTCCATGAAAAATGAGAATAAGTATGATTTTTTTTGCAAATGAAGGTAAATAAACAAATTGATTTTTTGTACGTATACTTATTATAACTACCAAACTAGAAACGTTACATTTGATTTTTTTTATATAGGCCTATGTTGTTAACAGTTATGAATAGTCACATATTTTTTTAAATTGATAAAAGCTGAGACATCTTAAATGTTTTTAACAGTTTTCAAAGACCTCATTACACATGTATTACATGACCTTACCCAGAAAATACTAATTCTTGCTTCATTATCCTTTAATTAAATGAAACACTTATTTCACCTGTAATTTACCGTTTGGCCAGATTCAGCTGTAAATTTGAGTGATTGATACGGTTGGGTTTTGTGCAATTGTGGACAAAACTAGGTTGATAAAATAGCAGTAATAAATCATTTCAGAAGCTACCGATAGCCAAATTAATTTTGTTGTTTA
>JAGFPH010000842.1:10879-29713 GCA_018207615.1 Philaenus spumarius
TGCCACCGGGGGTGAATTAAAAGGGTCGTGGTCAACCCTCATTCATAACCATAACCGAGGACCATGAAGCGGAACATATGGAGTACTCGAAGGTAAGCCTGAACTTCGAGTATGAGGTGAACAACCGGCGCGACGTAGCCTAGAGCGCGATTTACAACAATACTTGATTGCCATCTGCTCCTATTTCCATACTGGAAGATAACTTCAACTCATTGTTGGCAAATTACCTTTGTACCCCCTCTCCTCTACAACCCCCTACTATCTCAATGTGAACCTATTAACATTTAACGACGAGAAAAGGACGTCAACGTTTATCTTCGTAAAATAATCTGTCCTAGAATTTGAAAGGAACAGAATAAAGCTAAGTTGCGATCAACGAGGTAGTCCTGAATGGACACGACTCGGCTGGGAAATTAGTGTCAGTGGATGGAACTTTGTAAATAGGTCCAGCTATTTGTGACATGTCGGAAAGTGAATTTGTATCTATTCTATGATCCCAAAAGACGAGATAATAAAGGCATTGTAAATTGGAACTCAGATTTAATTTAGAATACTTTCAACAAGATTTACCTTTTGAAATCATTCATGACGTGGTTGAGTTAATTCTCTGTTGGAGTTTAGAATCGTACATAAGAGTAGCCTAATGACAAATTGATTTACTATTATCTGTTTTCTTACCAGAATTTACCTTTTGACTTTAAACAGCTATTCAATACAAAAAATTTATTTAAATTTTTGAGAAAGAAAATAAATTCTTAAAACGTATGTGACATATTATGTAACCTATTAACTGATGATGCGGATATAGTGGTTCAGCGAGGATAGCGGTGACCAACTATGCAGGCTAAAATGAAAACAGAGTTATTAAATAAGTCTCAGTGAAGCAATGAACATAATAACGGCTACCAGCGAGGTACAGAGTAGTGACGTACGATTCATAAACGATTTGTTCTATTGAACAAATCAGCAGTTGAATCGATTCATTCATGACTCACTTGGAAAATAAACCGATTCATTTGGTGTACTGAACGAAATCGTTGTTTTGAATAAATTCTAACCAGCCTACTCAATGAATAACTGTTTCAATTGGTTTAAATGCTTCTTCTAGCCAGACCCAGTAGTTTAGTCATCATTTGGGCTCTGATTGATTATTTGTTCTCACCCATTCAAATACAATTGGTTCAATTTTAAACTTTTCTGTGTTTAAAGTAAAGTAAATACCTTTATTAGCGAATTTCCATAGCAAAAATGAGCTATTGCAGTGGCCCTTATGGTAAGACCCAAGGTCGGGAGTAGTAAATGAACACCAATCGTGGTCCCCAGAACACTTTTTGGGGTGTCATTAAAAATAATATATATGTATATGCGTTCGCACTCTAGAGGCCGCATTTTAAGTCCGATTTGGTTCAAATTTGGTACACATATTGGTTGTCTACGTCACTCAGACGAGTTCGTTAGCCAAAAAATCCAACAACAGGAAGCATATTTTTTTATGGGAAGTAACTATTTTTAGAGATTTTTCCTACGAGATTGTTTTTTTTAGAGTTTTTTTTTCTAAAAATGTAAATGTAGGATATTATTCTGCACATTTTGTTTTTTTACGCGACCTTATAGTTCGCTTGGTTCCCCCAAAATCGATCAAAACGTAAAATACCATAAAAGAACCCGGTTCAAAGCCATGTCGTGGATTTTACCGTGGGGTTAGCGTGCGAAGCACGCAATGCATTGTATATTTAAGATACTCCCAAAACGGGGGTTGGCGTGCGAAGCACGGAAAGCTTTGTCTATTGTTAATACTCACAACATTCGGAATGGCGTGTGAAGCACGCAATACACTGTGAATTTAAAATACTCCCAATATACGGAATGGTATGCGCAGCACACAATGCTTTGTGTATTGAAGATACACCCAACATGCGGAATGGCGTGCGAAGCATTTTGCAGCTATTCATCACCGTCGTGAGTAGACCTATTTCCTAAATTGTTGGTTGAAACTCTAAAACATAACCTATAAACTTAATAATTTTGGAAATTTGCTCAACTCACGTCAGCGATTCAGCTGTGTGGTCGAATTATTATTAATATAAATTTTGCTTGATTAAGTTTCAATTTCCATTTATTTTATAGGTATTAAGTAAACTAATAATTACCTATTTTATAATAGTGAAACTTAACGTTGTGAATAAAAGTAAATATTAGGTGAATGAAAATCAATAGTTACTTGGATTAGGCAAGGAAATCAAAATAAGTCAATTGTCTTTTATTAATTTTGTTGAATTATATTTACTGTTTACGATAACTTAATACGTTTAGTAAAATAATTACACCAATATGGCGAGGAGGCGTGTTGTAAGTTTTACCCAAAATTAGGCACAGTCTGGCAGTGTAAAAAACCTCCCTAAAATGTTGGAGACTCTAAGTGCACGTCTCTCCTAAAAATGTGGGTTTATGAAAAAATACTTAAGAATAAAAATTGGAAAAAAATTAGGAAAGTTATCCCTTTAAAGTTTTGTCTGAAATCAGTTAAGAGATCCAAATAGTGGGACAGTTTACAAAACACCCTGTAGAAGTAAAAATCCAAGGTGGGTAAAGAATAAATCAGAATTTTAAGATTTTTTCACATTTGTATCACTGTGAGTCGTCTTACAAACGAAAATTCATATAATTATTTTTTAAATTCACTGTCTTAATTTAGAACATAATTAAATGAAAACTAATTATGACACTGTTTACAATGAGGCTATATACAGTATGTTGTTACTGTGTAATGCGAACATGGTAATAAATTCATATTAATCAGCGTCATTTACATAAGTCTGTGACTAATTAA
Source organism: Philaenus spumarius (assembly GCA_018207615.1). Classification (NCBI taxonomy): domain Eukaryota; kingdom Metazoa; phylum Arthropoda; class Insecta; order Hemiptera; family Aphrophoridae; genus Philaenus; species Philaenus spumarius. The sequence continues at coordinate 13,710 of JAGFPH010000842.1, forward strand.
CATTATGACTTAATCAATCGTTTGTTCCGCAGTACTTAGTCATTGTCTTATTACAAAATTAAATCAGTTGTGCATATAATTGCCTTGGTGATGATTAATTACAAAATATACGTCCCTGCTTATTCTTAGTAGAAGCTGCATTGAATTGCTTTGTATTAATTTCAAATTGTATTTACAGGTAAGTGACTTGGAGGGAGTCAGATGTAGAAGAACTTACCGTGAGTAGAAATTATCCACTCATATAGTCCTAAGTGTGCTAACTGAATATATATTATATTTATGTAAAATATATTCAGGGTGAAAGGTATCGTCAGATATTTGACGAGATATTGTCTTGAAATATTTGATTTTAAGAATTTTAAAAGGTCTACATTTTGAATATTTACATTGTAATGTTTTGGATCTTGGTATATCCTACTTAAAAAATGGTATAAACAATGCGTATACGAAATTTAAAATCATAATTTTACTATTAATTTGAAAAATAATAATAATAAAACATAGCCAAACTGAATACGAAGCGTTACTAGACTTAACTTCAAACTATGATAATGTTCGCTTATTTTAGGTATTCTATCACCTTCCGGTTTCTCGCGAATATATATTTATGTTACATATGAAATCTTTATTTTTCACAGTGAGCGCAATATTTGGTTTTACATAAGGAATAGTCTGTTGTACATGAATATATTTAAAAACTAATTTACGTTACTCTAAAATATGTGCAAACCTTATATTTTGCGTTTTTGGTGATTTAAGATCATATATGTGTATATAAACATATTTTTAAAATCCCTTTCGGTTCGACCTACGGTTTCTAAATGCTCAGTGTTAAACAATTATATTCACTATAAGCTAAGAGTTAAACAAATATATTCACTATAAGCTAAGCGTTAAACAAATATATTAACTATAAGCTAAGCGTTAAACAAATATACTAACTATAAGCTAAACCTTAAACGAATATATTCACCATAAGCTAAGCCTTAAACAAATATATTCACTATAAGCTAAGAGTTAAACAAATATATTCACCATAAGCTAAGCGTTAAACAAATATATTCACTATAAGCTAAGCGTTAAACAAATATATTCACTACGCTATGGGTTGTATAACTCAAACTAAAGTTTCAGACAAAATAATTTTGGTAATATTTGAATCAGTGAGTTGAAAAAGGTACCCGAGTAAATTTTCTCAACTTTCGGAAAACTAAAAATTCGTATAAAAAGTTTAATAACAAAAATAAAAATTAAAAAAAAAATTGTGAGTGAAGTGTTGGAAGAAAAAATCTAAAAAATTACCACTATTAAAAATATTTTATATTTTGACTTAGGCCTAGGTCCCTTTTGGCTCTCAATTCATGTTTTTTACTAAACAATTTATTAAAACATACTAAAAAAGGTCAATAAAAAGCATTTTAAAGTGAAAAGTTTTATTTACAAGAATTTAATGTACTGTAGGCCTACTGTCAATTATATTTTTTTTATGTAGTATATTATAACAAAGCCAAAGTATTTTAAAAGTTTAAATCTCAGGATTCTTACTCTGCGTACCCAACATCATCTTGTTCGTCCGTCGTTTCCCAGTTTAGTATTTGATCGTAGAAATGGATGTGTTGATTTAGAATGTAACTATGCAACTTTCTCAAATAATCAATTTTCTTTCTTTTCTCTTCTAACAAAACCCCGCTGATAAGCTATTGTATCTGACAGTGCAAGGCACCGATTCTTTTACAAGTTGAACGTATGCAGTGTCTGAAAACGCCCTGATCTTATGTACATACTTGCTTTTTTCCAAATGTGAGTACTGGAAATAATACAATTTGGAAATAACAAATAGTTGCTTTTCTTTACCGGGTAAGGTTTTATTTTCGTTTGATATTGCTGTCCTTTTTATACCGTACACCACCAATTGGTATAGTCAGTAATCATATCGGTTTCAACTAAGGTTACTGTACATGGAGATTTTTTGGAAGAGTTTACCATTAATTCAAAAATTTCCTTTGCATTGAAAATTCTGTCTTGTTTTCTCATTGGCCTCTTGATTATACTGAGACTTCTATTGCAAGGATTGTAAGAGTGTCCTCACAACAGGAAAAATTGCTTCACAGCTTTGAACCTACGCAAGTCACATAAAACGAGACAAACTTTAGAAAATGTGTGGTTTTTATTTTGACCCTAACAATTAACAGAAAATAGTTGAAGTTCCTCAACTTGGCTAGAGAGTGTACTTATATAATCCATTACGAATGGGGTAACGTCATTATTTCCTTTGTTTTCTTTACCTTCATGGTAAACATAAAAATAGAAAAGTTTTGGTTTTGTATTGAAAAGACAATAACTTGGACGGTTAACTGGCGCAAGTAAACCACTTCTTGCACCGGTATTTTTGGTAGTTCAATATTTTGCGGAAAGTCAAACACAACTCCAACAATGTTTTCATTTGTTTCAGAAATTTTTGTCGTATCTTTAAGAGCAGCGCGAAACTGCCCACTGAACAAAGAGTAGTATACAAAGCGAAGTTGAAAAGAAAAATGTACTTGAGTCAGTGACTGAGGTACCTTTTGCCTCTCAGATATGTATCTATCCCTAAGGATTAAAAATCCGCAAAAAAATCAAAATGATAATTTTTTGACTCAGGCACCTTTTTTGACTCATACAAAATGTTCAGAAGGTTTACAGCTATTTTGAACAGGTTTGATAGTGTGCTTACTAACGGAGGTATGATTTTTGAACCCCATTTTCCACCTAAGGGTTACAGTTAAGAAAAACTTCAGTCAAAAGGTTTTGTTATTATTTAGAAGAATAAAGTTTTGTTCTTTGGTCTCATTTTGGTCACACCTTGTTGTATGGGTTAAAATTGTTTTAGATAATATTTAGATGGTTTACAATAACTATGAATTGATTTGATACTTTGTCTTCTAATGGAGTAATGCATTTGTTTGATCTTCGACTTCTATTTCTCCGCTCCTTGTGCTAAGGGTTGCAGTTACCACAAAAGTTGCAGTCAATATATTTTGGTAATATTTAAAGAATCACAACAATTTACAACTGGATCGATATTGTAGAGTTAGGGGCAGCCCAGTTGACGGAACGCTCTACTGCTCATTCCACCTGTCATCTGCGTACTATCCTGCATGAAGACACAACCACTGTCTCTGTCTATTCTCATAAAATTGTCTGTTACGATAGTTATCCAACAACAATTATATTTAAATAGTAGGATTTTAAAACTAGAAACCGAAAGAAAAGGAATTAGAAATGTTTTTAGTAATGCTGAGATATGAGTCTAAGTCCGCAAAAGGGTGGTAGTTTCCTTCCTGCTGGCACCGCCAACTGGGCTGCCTCTTACTCTAACTACTAAGGGAGTAATGCATTTTTGAAGTGTACAATTTATTAAGCGCACCGCGTCCATAAAATTTTGTGGCCGGGGAATCGGATTTTACCATCACGCTCTACTATTTATAGTACACATGTGTATATAGCAGAGTATACAGTTTACATGGTAATACCTCTGAAATGGACATTGTGCTTCCTCATTTCCTAAGTTGTTTAAAAATAGTTTACTTGGTAACACCTCTGAAATAGACATTGTGCTTCCTCATTTCGTAAGTTGTGTTGAAATAGTTAAGTTTACACTTCTCCCGGGTTTTATTTTGTATGAACTTATTTTGGTCACTTCTTACTGCTCATCTTGTTGGTTCATAATACTAAGTTCTAGATAATATTTAGATGCTTTACGATTACTCTGAACGGATTTATTACCGTACCTTCTAAGGGACTTCTGAATTTGTTTTTCCTACAACAATTTGTTTTCACTCCTTAAGCTAACAGTTGGTATTCTAAAAAAAAAAAAACAATTCAAACAATTTTGGTACTACTCCTAGGAGGTATTGCAATGCAAAATAGGTGCAATAGTTTCATATCAAGAAAGTTATGGTGGTTTTCCCGCCCCATTTCTACCGCCTATATTTTATGTATTGGTCTGGACGTAACTTGTGCAAAAATACGGCAGTCCATGAAAAAGTGATAGCCTATAGATATATAGTCTATACAGGATATCTCAGAACTCAGTACCAATACTTTTATTGTTTCTGGGTCAAAGACAGTAATATCTTTATTATTAAAAGTAATTAGTATTTCATCTATTTATATCACTTTTTCATGGACACTTTTACCATATTTCTGCACAAATTAATTCCAGACTGAACATACTTCTGAAACTGCCTTGTTAGTTGAAGATTGTTTTAGGATTTAGAGAACATGAAACCAAAGTTTCAGAAGCTGCATCACGGTAACGACGCCATAGACAGTTTTTTCTTTGAAATCTACTTAAAAGGCAACTTCCACACAATAAATTAAAATAAAGTTATCTAAAATTTTGAAACGCCCTGTTTCAATAAATAAAGAACTACGATTCCACAGCCTTCGTAACTTCACGACTTACCTCTTTGTCCACGGAAACTCTTTGAAATGCAAAATGCTACTTCAGTTTTATGAGTTACTTTTTCGCGCACGTTGTATATGCAAAACGTACAACAATATTTTTTGGCAACATCTATGTTTCCATTGTGTTGCTCGCATCCAGTTATACGGCCTTGGTCACTTCCTCATCTACATACAAAGCCTCGGGTCAGGACTATACTATATCTCTTGTCTCGGAATTAAATATATCATTGTAGAATATATATAGACTGCGGTAGTATCGGTGCATCTGCGCACGCCCGCCCCTAAGCGGTAGCAATGACCTTTTTATTGGTCAACCTTTTCTTTGTTATATTTTATAAGTATGTAATTCCGTCTTTTAGATTTATTATTCAGATACTGCGTCGGAGAGTTATAAGCGTTGTAAAGCAGTTGAAATTAATTGTTTAGGTCTAATCGAAAATATCTTTAGTTAATGTGTTTTGATTAATTCAGGTGTGGCATCGACCGACTTATTTAGTTCTCGTTAATTAAGAACTATTAATTAAAAAATAATAGTTGGTAAAAAGTATGCACTTACAGCCCATCTCTCTATTACATAAACAAGTTCCTGTCATCCTGGCACATGCGTCAGTGTCCAGGTCATCGCTTCACCCACCACCCTACCTCAATAAAAGTGTATCTGTCCAAATCAAAACTCTGTCCCTACTGTGCTTCATCAGGATGGTCACCACTACTCCCACCACCATACCCTGATTCAAGTGCCTCTGTCCTTGTCCTAATCAATCGTCATTTCTGAGAAAATATCAGCGTGAACAATAATCTGTTAGTATTTTCTTCTCCGTGAGTCGCCGCGGTAGTTGGCGAACGAAGCGAACAGGGGTTGGGACCCTCTAGTTTATCTATACTAATATTATAAAGAGGTAAAGTTTGTTTGTATGTAGGGGGTAATCTCTGGCGCTACTGAACCGATTGAAAAAATAGTATTACTAATAAAAAGCTACATTATCCCTGAGTAACATAGGCTATAATTCATTTCGCTAAAAACCTTTTTTTATTTTAATATTTGTAAATTTAGTCGGAAAAAATCTTAGGTTAGGCCTGGAATGATAAACCAACACATGTATTTACATTTATTACCATAGCAACCAATTGAATAAAATAACAGATAATATAGATGTTTACTTCAATATTTCCATAAACAGCTGATTTCAAAATTTGAAGCAATTATTTTTGGATTTCTAGCTTTTAGGTTAGGGTTTTAAAGTGTAGACCTGAGCTTTGCTGGTTCTTTTAACTATTATTAACTGCTGTTATAAAATATAAGAAATAATTTGGTTTGAACATTTAACATTATTTACCATCTTAGTTTTGAGGTTATTATTAATATTACACCTTTATTATAAATAAAACATAACATATGTTTTTAGAAAGTTCCGTTGGGGGTTGGCGTGCGGAGCACGCAGGGGTCTCCCCTAGCTATATATAAATCTAAAGTTTTTGGCTTCAAGTTGGCAGAAAATTCTAACATTTGCAAATAAAAATAAAAGTGTTGCCAAGGCCTATAAATATTTTCAAAATAATTATATTTTTCAATTTAAAATATTTGTGGTTTTTTAATATATTAATAAGATTACAGAAGATATTCAGTGTTGGCACACTAATGGGGTGGTATATAGTAGATCACTAAAGTCTCGACAACGTTTTATGTGGAACAAAGTGTTCAACCGAGCACCACCAAGACAGAACAATTTTAATTACTAGGAGCTCCTGCGTGATTTGCACGCCATCGATTTACTACCTTCACACATATATTTTATAAATGTATAAACAAATTCGTGTAATTTTCGCGAAATTCTGGTCCTACTGCGCATGCGTCAGGATTTAGGTCACCGTTACACTCACCACTCTACATAAATTCTAGCACCGTTGTCCTCATCGTAATTTCCTTGAAAATATAAGAGTATACAATAATCTGTTTTCATTTGAGTCGTCCCAGGGGTTGGTAAGCGTACTGTCAGCCGATGATTTGAATGCTCGCGAGGGGCAGGAGGTGCGGGGAAGCGTCTAGTGATAAGGGCTGCCGTCACTAAGACAACCGCGCTACAATTAATGTTTTAAATAGACACTTGTTTATTATCTGTGGTCCTTCATGCATTTAATGGTATGATGATTCTTTTGTAAATACCTCAAACAAATTCAGTAGCATGATATAATAACATGACTGCGCTGCGTTTATTTGCTAAAGTCGCTAATCTGAATGTTATTGGTTTTGCTGATGGTTTGGCGAGGTTTGGGGATAAGACTGCTCTAGCTAATAGCGGCCGCATTTAAGACGCGAGTATTCAAGTCATCGGCTGACAGTAGCTAGCAGAGGGCGGCTCTCCAGTGACAGTATAATTTTAGTCACCTAATAAGGGCACCGATTATAATATAGTTTTCTCAAAATATTTAGGTCTTTGTATTCTCTTTGTATGGCGGATGACATATCTTTTCCGAATTTCCATAATTAAAACGTGCATATTCATCTAACCGTTGTTGTAAAAATATAAAAGCAAAACTACCGTGCTCTAGAAGTTTTAGAAGCGCCGACGTCCAGTGCTTTATAAGGCAGTAAGTAATAAAGTGGTTTTAATGCCCGAGTTCTAAAGTAATTGAAGCAGTGGTTATAAATATTTGACTTTCACACTTCTTTGTAACTTGTAATAGTTCTCGGGAACGACCGTTAAGACTTGTTATGTGTGTGAACAATTTGAAGAGCGCCAAACATGTAAACCGTCCTGGGAAGGGAACGGAATATAATAGTTTATATAAAATAAGGGGAGACTAGCTGACCCGTGCGAATATTTCGCAAGTTCGGAGTAGGCCTACATTTACCTGATTTAACACGTTGATTTAATTCAGTTAATTAAGTTTATTTATTTACATTGGTTTATAAATAACAGTTTCCCTACACAATCTTACAGTGTAAACAATCTAACTAACAGCTGTCATGCTAGTTAAACAGATGGTTAGTAGATGGCGCCTTTCATTAGGAACATACAGAGTATAATATAAAAGTTTTTTAAATCAATTTTTGTTATTAAAACATGAATTTTAAGCTGTTTGTCTATTTTTTCCGTGTAGTGGTTAAGGAAAGCTTTAAAATGATGCCTCATTCATGTAATTTGATGATGTATTAAGGAAGTTATGGCGTACCGACAAAAAATAGTCTTGAGAAATAATATATGCGATGCTAGCGTACTTTGCTCGCCAACTCTACGACCTCGCTCGGATTGCACGATTGTAAGCTTTATAATGTAACTTGTATAATTACAGTAAGATCTTATATAAACAGGGCAAATCTATCTTCTACTTATACAAAGCAAGACAGTAACACTGATTCACTGACATTAATTATTAGGCACTTCACGTAATCGGACCCCCCCCCCCCCCTCATATACTTGAATTAAAGCTCTCGACGAGAAACTTTTGGTAAAATTGCCAGAATTTAAAATTTTTAAATTTTGGAAGCACCTTTTGGGCGGGAAAAATTGTTTCACTTTGAGCGCGTTTTGTAAGAAAACGGCAAGAGATAGCAAAACATGTTAAATACAAAAGTTGTAGAAAATTTAATTTCAAACAAGAGATTTTCCGTCAGATTCAAGATCCAATCATCCATTTAGCCCCACTATTCATCCGAGAAGGGAGGCTCCGCCCAACGTCTTTAAAGCTAGACTGTTTCACCGATTCACTGACATAAACTATGAGGCACTTCCCATAATCGTACCCCCCTCGCCTCATAATTGAATTAAAGCTCTCAGCGAGAAACTTTCAGAAAATTTTGGAAAATACCTTATGGGCGGGAAAGATTTTTTCATTTTTCCACTTTGATCGCGTTTTGTAAGAAAACGGTAAGAGATAGAAAAAAATGTTAAATACAAACGTTGTAGAAAATTTAATTTCAAATGATTTTCCGTCAGATTCAAGATCCAATCATCTGTTCAGCCGCTATTCACCCGAGAAGGAGCTCCGGCACACAATCCTTCAAATTTCCTATATTGAACTTATGGAGATAATGCATAATGAGTTTGAGTCAGCTGTCAAATAAAACAGCTGATTTATGCCTGGTTACCTAAGTACAAACGAGCCAAAGATTAACGAGATTCTTTAGCGAATTTTCTAACTGCGAGCGAAGCGTCCAGTGGCAGAGCCCCTAGTTTAGTAATAAACACACAAAAATAGCATGCAGATGATTTAGTTAAATATGTTTTAATGAGTTCTTTGGGCAATATATATTTGATCAAAATACCCAAAATGTAAGTCATTTTTAGTTTAACCACCCGAGCCTTTATCCTAATTCCTTTTTTTATTTTATAATTTGTCTACATTTTATAAAAAAAATATATATATTCTACAAAGACGCCATCATCTAATAAAATCAATTGATGTTTTCATTTAAAAACCCAATATCTTCTACTTTAGGAGAGGTCAGGGAAAGCCATGGGAATTTAATTCATATCATTGAGTCCCTGATGATGCAAATATGAAGAGGGCTTTCTTTGCTCCAACTTGTTGAAACAGTTTTTTTTTTCATGATAAAAGCTGCAGTAGACCTAGTATGTTAAAAGTCCAAAAAAACTTTGAAAAAGTACTACAAAAATAGCATATTATTAACGTACCAAATGGGGTTATTATAAAATTGTCGATTTTAATTTTTAAATCAAATGTTTATGATAATTGACTTTATCTTATATTTAAGTGAGCCTAGTTTGGTCTGGTAAAATATGAAACTTTAATTTTAGTTAAATTAACCCTGGCTGGGACAATCAGGACAATTATTACAATTTAAAAATAACATTTAGTTTTAGTATCGAGGAATGCTGCAGATTATACAGATTATTATTGTGGGGTAACTGGTTCAGGGAAACTAAATGTACTGTTTCCTCTCATTCTTCAGCACTATATTTTGAGGATAGTTTCAAAACTAAAACTCAAGATAAAAAAATGTAATAGAACTTATGCTGCTATGTAATGCAAATGTTGTAGTAAAATAATTTCAAAATAAGCGAGTATGTCAGGGAAATGAATTACAAAAACTCTGTAGTAACCCTGTAAAAGTAAAACTCTTTGTCACTTATATAAATGTACAAACTATAAATAATACCTAATTATAAAAGTTGTACTTAATATGAAGAATCAACTATGGCTAAAGTTGCAAAGGCAGGTTTGCCGCCTGTTTGCATACGCCATTTAGAAAGCTGACTGTTTTAGTTGGTAAATGTCAAGCTTATAGTGGATGTAAAGTTTGTATTAAATTATTAACTCTAATAATAAAAATGCAATTGTAATTGGAGATAAAAATATATTTATTCTTAAACATTATTTAAATAATAAAGTTGGTTTAAAATTAAAATAATAAACACTCCTACAATAATATTGATAAATTGTTGTTTCAACCCAAACAATTGTGTTACTACGTAATTAGGTCGTGTTTTGTACCAAATTTCATTATTTCAAAGAGAAGCTCCGTCGAATAATTTTTTTAAAACAAAATACCTTTTAGTTTAACAAATTTAGAATTTAATGGTAAAGCTAATAACTTTGCCCTTATTTTTAATGTAAATGAATCCGGGTACTACTACATGTCTTGTAACATACTAGGCCTACCGTAGGCGACCTAAATATCGAATCATATTAATTACAATGCAAGAAACGATCCCCAGGAGATGTCTTTGTATTGGTTAATTATACTTCTAGTGCCAGCTGTTCCAGTGCTCCAACGTTGTATTTGAGTTATGTCCTGGTTAATGAACCGAATAATCCTCCAGATTGCCCCAAGGCTCCTGCATGCCTTCCTTGGGTCATCGTCTTTAACGCTCCAAAACGTAATTAGTGTTCTCCCTGTCGTCTTTCATTTAAAACAGAATTCACCGCTGGCGTTGTCCCAGTTCTGCACAACAGGATCCGAGTCGCTACCGGAGAGTTTTGACATTTGAATATCCATTGAAACTATGAACTCGTAAAACAACGATATACCGCTAAGTCGTTAATTACCGCGTTACAATACGTGTTTGTAAATATTAATTACAGTTTGTCCTTCTTTTGGACGCAGTGTTTCAAAGGTTTGAAAGAAATTGCGGATTGGATTTTGTCAATTAATCATCAACGCTACTTATATTTCAGACCGAAAATTAAGGGTAAAAACATGGAATTTATTTAGACTTATCTCGTCCAACATTTCTGTGCTCGGAGACGTCCTGCGGGTATCACGCAACTGATTACAAATTTCCTGAACAAAACAATACAATTAAGCCTTAATTATTTTACAAATATTTTCTAGCCACATTAAATTAAATGCGCAATTTTATCTATGAACTGAAGCAACCTTAAAAATTATAAAAAGATGCTAGTAAATGTTATTTGTAAATTTTATTTGTTAGGAACTAAACCCTTAAATAAATACCTTAATTTCTTCCACAAGCTATCCTGTGTAGGAAAGGCAGAAGGTGAAAGAATAAGAATTTACTTATGGTTTGTATTTATAAAATAGCAAGCGAATTCTAAAAGATATTAAGCTTAAACATACCCTTAGTTTTTATTCATCAGGGCCATTGTTAACAATTTCCCCTCTATAATAGTCTATACAAAATCCTATCTTTTACGCAAAATCTATGGTACTGCATGGGTCAGGATCCAGGTCAACACTAACTCCGCCCCCCCCTACAAACCCTTGAAAATATCAGAATATACCATAATCTATATATTTACCTTCTACGATCTGTCGTACAATCCTTGTTTTTCGTCGTTTTTATATGGCGGCCGTTTTGACTATTTTAATCAGTCACTATCAAATATCCAGCTGTTCGTACACTGGGAACTTTGTCAATATTAAAACATTTAAAACACTTATACATACATAAAACACTTAAAATGTACATTACAAACATATAAAGTTGAATTCACATTAGAACCGCAGCAGAAGGTATTCGGCACATGCTCTGATGTGGTGGTTGCTCCTTTACTCATGGGCCATTCTATGGATTTCTGATTCGGCTTGGAAACTCAGCACTTTGTCCATACTGTTCTAAATTTCTTTCTTTCTTGTGAAGTGCGAAAAAAAATCATGTCCATAAGAAGTTATTGCATTCAGGCGATGCTGGGTGATAGTATACCAAGATGTGGTATTGGCGTTTCTGCATAATTTTAACATGATTGGTAATACTTTGAGATACTTGTTTTAACCGAATTATCTATTGTATTTCGTTAACTAGTTTTAGTACTGTGCTGTTAGGTTACTTTTGTGCTGGGGTGTGTTCGTGTGTGTTCCAATTGTTTAATTTGTGAGCACGAATTGAATGCTCACGTTTTCCAGACGATCATGGCCGCCCAGGGCTTTTGCATTTAAGTAAAAAATTTAAGTAAAAACTGAATATCTCAAAAGCTGAACTACACTGAATGAAAACAGACACAATACTAACTGAAAAAGAAAGGAAACCATAGGTTAACAACCAGTGTGAAAACAAACTGACCAAATTTTAGCACAGTTCAGCTTAACATTAAGAATGATTTGACTTTATTTTATTTTAATTTGAATAAAAGCTCACTGACTGCATGTTTCACTCGTTTCATAATTTTGTAAAAACACTCCTTTCCGATATCATTCCACTTTTTAATAGAATTTTATATAAGCAATGATAGGCTTTGCACATTTCAGCTTATTACGGTTTAATGTTTGCTTTTAGTGTATACTGACAATAAAACATTAACAGTAGGCTTTTATGGCGATTGCTTTTTCCTGATGGTGCTATACATAATACACGCGAGGGATTAAAAAGTTAAATATTCATTACAAACGTAAACTATGATGTCTACGTGCAATTAATTTAAACATACAACGCGTTCTGTTGTCATCCAAAGTGAAATAAATAAGCATTGTACTTCATTTGCCAATAAAAAAGTCAGAACTTCTAAAAGACATTTTTTAAGAGTCTTCAGTTTCTTGTCGAAATCGGGTTTTTACGGTCAGGGATAGTCATGGAATGTCTACTTTTAAACAGTTCTAAAAAGTGCCTGTTTTTAAAAAGTTTATAAAAGTTTTCAAAACGCTTTTATTTAAAACTGCTATAAAATCCCGCACATGTTCCTTTAAAAAAAACAAATTTATTAATAAACAAATAAAAGAGCATTGTGGCGAAAAAATCACACTGATTTGAATAAAAACCTTACTTCCTAATAAAAAACTTACTTAAAAAATACTAAAACGTGCCTGCAAAAAAAAAAACACTAAAACAAAAATACTTCGAAACTTCTTAAAAATCCCAGCATGCTCCTTTTTTAAAAGGCTATTTGAAGCTTATTATTAAGTAAAGAAATAAAGTGATTCTTAAACTTGAGATTTTTAAATACAATTTTATTTATAATTATCTTTATTTTAGGCAACATTTAAGTGAGCCTTATTTTGGTAAAATCTAAAAATTGAATTTTAGGATTGAGATATGCTGGCGATTGTAGGAAATTTGTTTGGTGTAAGTTCTGTTGAATGGACTCATAGAATTTAAACTCTGAAAAGTGTACCGTTCCCTTTTATTATTTAGTACTAAATCCTGAGGAAATTGTTTTATACTGTCAACAGTAGAATTATCCAGGGTGCGTCTAAAAGAGTTGTAACAACCAGCATGCAACGTTATTTTAAAATATATTTCCTGGAATCATTACTGCCTTTGTACATCGGTCAACTGTACGAGTCTAATTTAATTTGCTGCATTAGGAGCTACAGTACAATCGCATTCCAACCTTTTGTATAGTAAATGAATGCAGCGGTATCAATTAGTGAAACGGACAAAATGTGCTGTGAATAAAACCCTCAATCAGCTTTAGCTTCGTAGTGTTCAGATACATTGTCAGAGGTATACTTTGATGCAACCAGTATCTGGTTTTGGTCACCCCACACGTAAGGCTTTTTCGTTGTATTCTATCGTTACAAAAGATAAGATTGTTCTATTTTGTGTAGGTTAACTGCAATAAAAGGAACAGCATAGTTTAGTATAGATTAAATACCCAGAAAGTCTACCGACTTGCTATAGTATGGAAATTACTTTAAAATCTGTAAATTAATAGAAATTACTATACAGTGTGGTCTTTCTAAATGTTCCACTATTGGGATCTCAGAAACTATATGTATTACTACAAGGATTGGATGGTGGGGTACGTCAACAATTAATTGATGTGTGCAATAAAAATCTATTGTAAAATTAAAACATTTAACACTATTTTCCAATATGGCTTCAACTTGAACATTTCTTACTAAAACTAGTATTTACAAGTACAAATTTGTACAAAACTAATTTATTTTCATGGCTGTAGTCAATTTTCACAGGTAATTCTAGACCGGCAATTTCAATATTATTATTATTACTTTTACTAAACAATTCATTTGAAGCATCTTTTAGATGTGAAATTCTTGTTTAGCCTTTCAAAATTCCAATTCCAAGTCAAATTCATACGAAAACGGCTAAGGTTTACCAAATTAAACCAATTTGAGAAATTAAAAAAAATCCATTTCCAATATTTATTCCAAAATTTATTCCAACTAACTTTAAAATTTCTTATAGAATCCCCTTTAAAAAGTGCACTTAGTAAAGATAACTTATTTTAATAGCTGCAGGCAGTTTTTCACCTATAACTATCGACCGTCCATTTAAATATTATGTTTTGTATTATACACATCATTGTAAGACTTAATTCCTTGCATATTATTTTATAAACCCAATCATTTTCGTGTACTTGGACTTGAAATTTATATTTTTCCATTTTTTAAAGGTTACAGCAACTACTAGGACTTGTTTTAAATTTGTTATTCGTTTTTATAAAACAGATTTATTTTGTGGGTCAGTTTTTAAGTCTTTCACAGATTAATATCAATCGGCCAATAAAATATGATTCTATTTATAATTTGGTGGATGGTGTGACTTGTTAAAATTTTTAATTTCGATCATCTTTTAAATGCGAATTATATTTTTAGCACCCAGGGCCATTAAGGCTGGAGCCTTTCAAAAATCAAACTCGCACGAAAACGGATAGGCTTATAAAAAAAATGCAAAGAATGAAAAAGGGATTGTAAGACACTTTTAAAGTTAGCCTCCACATTGTACAACGACGGCCTTCTAAACATGTTCTACTTCGGCTCGCATTAAAAATGCCGAAGTATTGAAATCTTGCGAAAATTCTAAAAATATCACCCCCACTTTTTATGACATTTCTGGACGTTTTCGAGGTCTCTGAACACGATAAAGCAATACAATTTTTTTGTGTCCGTGTTTCTGTATGTGTGTGGACATGATATGTGCACTCATAGACGCCGTAGAAAACTTCTGGTGGTGCTAAAATCTTCGTAATTTTATTGTGGATACTTGAAAAACTTTTGAGCTTTGAACGACATCAACGTGACGTGCGTGACAAAAATATAACATTTTTTTAGTTTTAAAAAAAACACGAACCGAAGACTCGAAAAAAAGAATGTCATCTTTCCATCTTGTTTAAAATTGTGTTTTATTGCAATTATTAATTTAAGCTTTTTTGTAAATCCAATAATTTCCGAGATGCACACTTACCCGATATACCACGTGGATTCTTATATGGTGGAGTCATCTGTAATGACGAGGAAACTAGCTGTTCAATGTGGCGAACAGCACAGTTTTATTATTTAAAAGTTACTCTCTTATTCCATTCAGACCCCTGTGTCGAATATGTTATTTTAACTGTGCTGACCACACTGTGCCGCTGTATGCCAGTTGGCAAAGACATTATTATTATTGGTAAATGTGTTGGAATTTAGTTGTGTAAATAAACATTTTCACCGATTAGGATTTACTAATCGCTACAGGTTCTGTTATTAAAATTGAAATAGAAAAAAGTCGTAAACTGAGCAAACGAAGATTTGAGGAGGTGCGTCCAAGTTTTTAAAAGAGAGCGCGATATAGAACTAATGTACGTCCAAGTTTTTAAAAGAGAGCGTGATATAGAACTAATTGAATACAGGTCTGGATGGTGTTTTGAAAAATGTTTCGTGTGAATGCACCAAAATCAAGAAAGATAATAACGATTTTTCATCAAATTTAAAATCCGATCTTTCGTTTTCCCGCTATAGCAAAAAATATAAAGCCATTACAAAACCGTTTTTGGGACAACCCAAAACTACCCCTAAACCCTTAAAAACTACACCTAAAAATTGGAATATCAAAATGAAATTTCTTTAGTTTTCCTATTTACATCACAAAGTATTCACATGCCAAATTTCATCTCTCTGGTTTCATGGGAAGTGGGAGAATTAGTGATGATCAGTGAGTGAGGGCTTTGCCTTTTATATATTGAGATTATATAAACCTTGGCTCTCTGGAAAAAAACGGTACTGATTCAAAGCTGCAGTTTTATTAAAGAGCGTAAAATTACTAACATTGTTTGAAAACTGTTGTTTTCCTAGTATAATTTATTCGTTAGCTAACCGATAATTATTTTAAAAAGTGGTAGTTCAAGCGGTCAATTCTTAAGCCTTGTTATGTTTTGCAGGAATATGTTTTAGTATTTTAGTTATTAGAAAT
>JAGFPH010000842.1:29723-47067 GCA_018207615.1 Philaenus spumarius
TAAATTAATGTTAAAATAAGTATTTCCACTGAACCGCTGATGCATTATTGTTATTGATCTGTACCTTTGCTATTAACATAATTATTAAAGTAGAGTTTGAACCCGGGTGTTAAGGGAACTAGAATTCACTAACCTATCAGCCTCAAAGCTACCTGTTGTCGTTGTCGATGGTTACGTTGTTGAAGTAAACTTTGGCTAACGGATTTCTTTCGTGCTCTTATAATAATGGTAGTATTATTAGATTCTGTGTTGATTACATTGTTGATTGTTGGCAGGCCACGTTGTTTATTATTACTTTCCTGTTTGAGGTTTCGCTGCAAATGGTTCTTACCACTCCAGACAAAGTGTTTATCGTTCAACATTATTTTCTCTCACAGATCGTTCCGGTGGTCCTAGTTTGAATAGAACTGCTGTAGAGTTTTAAGAACGATTTCAGAAACGGCCACCAAGTAATACCGTAGTGATATGTGCTGAAGACAAGTCCGTCTTAGGGTTAGTGTTTCGACTTAGCGTAAAGCTTAGGCCGTCCAAAAACTATCACTACTAATGAAAACCGCGGTAGAAATCTTCAGCAGCTCCTGCAGTCTCCGAAAAAACCTTCAATAGTAAAACAAAAAAACTTTTCGTTCTCATTCCACTCCCCCAACCTTGTGATGCTCATGTGTGGGGATTGATAAAGGCAAGCATCTTCCGAAATGATCGTCGGGCATGATGATGGAGCTTCCTGAAGAAATAACTTGGTATGTTAAAAACACGCAACAACTCCTTTTCACAAACATGTTCGTAGATCTTCAAAAAACACTAAGAGAGTTGCGTACAACTTAATGGAGGTCATGCAGGACATGTGTGAGTTAAAAACAATAATTTTAAGCGCCTTTTTACTTTGTATATTTGTCTAAAAATAAAACATTTAAAACTATTATAATTTTATTACTGTTTATTTTAGCGCTTACTGTATTTCTGAATATAAATTAATGTAATGTTTAATGTTGGACTTATACTATCTAATATCCATACTATTAAATACATATGGTTATTACAAAATGTTAAACAAATAATAACTAGTTCAGGCTTACGATGGTTATCATGTGTGAGAGTTAAATATTTAGGATCTTTTGCCAAATATACATTGACCAAAAATCTAAGAACTATGAAAAACTAAATCATATACAGGTTTGTATTTTGTGTTTAATAGTACATTTTACTCTTTATATTAACTAAAATATATGCTATTTCCTTCATGATATTGTTCAAACAGAGAGAGCACAGGGTCGGCGTGTGAAGCACGCACATGTTTCCCCGAGTAGTTAAGATAAAACTGTACAGTAAAGCTTCCTAACTTATAACCATTTTCATACATTGTTTCATTACAACTCTGTATTCTAATTAATTGTGTATACTTTTAAAAATAGTTTCTGCATACATTTCCTACAACATTGCAACAAGCCAGAGTGATTTATTATAAATCTGTGTGTAGAAAGGCGAACTTGTACTCTCAAGGAAACAAAACGAATGGCCTTGAAATTGTAAACTATTTGTCGTGTTTTATTTATTTGTTTTATTTTGCAACATTCTTATTGCGAAGAATTTTATTTCAAGGTCAGCCTGTATGGGTGAAAAATACTCCAGCAATCCATATGAGAATAGTAATCATTTTATGAAAAATAGGTAGCCTATACAGGGATATATGAAAAATAGTATAGTTTATACAAAGTACGGTATTCACAATTTATGAAAAATAGGGTATTCATAGTTTATTAAAAATATAGTACTGTATTCAGAGTTTATGAAAGATATAGTATATAGGGTTTATACAAATAGATATATACAGTGTTTATGAAAAAAAAGTTTACAGGGTTTGTGAAAATATTTAGGGTATATGAAAAATAGCGTATTCCGAGTTGATCAAAAATACTAAAGTATTTACAGGGTTAAAGAAAAATAGAGTATACAAAGTTTATGAAAAATAGAGTTTACAGGGTTTGTCAAAAATGGTATATTCAGGGTATATGAAAAGTAGGGTATACAGGGTTTATAAAAATAGGTTATACAGGGTTTAAAAAAATTGGATACTATTTAATTTATTACCTTTAAGAAGGAATACAAATAGGTTCGTTCGAAAAGGTATACAACCCCATTTTTGGTTATATTTTGTACTTATATTTACCTCCTGTGTTAGGTGCAACACACTGTATTTTGGTGAAATTAGTCGATGAGTGGTACTAACACAATTTGTCAACAATTTTTTCGTAATATTTTCCATTATTTAACACTAATTTTGTCATTTATTTCAACAATTCTATTGCAGAGAATATACCTTAAGATTGTGAAATAAACACAATTGTTTTCTTTAACTCCAAATTTATTCCGCTCCGTAATCCCGCCACTAAACGGTTCAACCAAAGCCCTTTTTATTTATCCCCGGTTTAGTTGTAAATATACGAGACTCTTAAACGGAATTTCCAAAATGCATTCACAACGTTACCCGTAAACCCTTCCTAAAGGATTAAGTAAAAATACGAAACCCGTCTTGAGAGGAAGTGAACCGTGAATTTACATAGAAACGATTTCATTTACCCCAAACATAACGAGCGGCTTTAACTTTACACGTAAACTTGTCATAACAGATAGTTAATAGAGTTATTAAAAAGTTTTACAATGTTTAGAATTTCCTCTCGAGTCGACGTCGGATTATGCAAAACCTCGGAGCTACAGACAAATTATATCCTGTGTGTAGTGATGTTGTACGCATAGCTTAATGTTCCGAGTGATTAGAGTAAGCTATGCACTTAGCGTGGAATTATATTTTTAATTTCATTATACTTTAAATATTACTGGACATTAGTTATTGAAATCACCCTAATTACATATTGTGTTTGTGTGGAGATAATTACTTTCTATAAACATATGTCTGGAAACGCTTCTAATACCAGCTATCCGGCATTTTATTTTGTTTTTACTAATTTATATCTTTAGAACCCTTAACCAATTCTGTTGACATTTTATACGTTCCTTAATGGCAGCCCTTATATACGGGAACGACCCAAAAATCATAAAGGGTAAATTTGTGTAGTCCGTTTAGTTGATCTATTGCATGGTATTGCTGCCAAATCTATCGAACTAAGGATAACATCAAATCAGAGTCCAGTAGTGTTCATTGCAGTGTGATAGTTTGATGAATTTCGATGATGTAGCCTACCGCTCTTATTGAGTTATTCTCATTAAAATGTTGAAATGGCCTCCATTTTGAAACGAATTATTGGAATAGCTTAGCTATAGTGTTTTAAGCTATGTCTTTACATCGGAGAGTAACGTGCGAAATTTCAACTCAATCGGTTAATCCGTTCAAGAGATATACAATATTTAGGTAAACAAAACAAAATGGCGGATCGCTAGTAAAAGAAGCGTTTTCCCATGTAACCACCCGTTGAATTATCCCCGATCATTATTATAAAGGCTAATCCTCACTTTATTGTAGTTACAACATAATCACAAGGATTGCACTCAATCTGACTGGCACACCAAGATGGAAGCCTGTTCCTTTTCTGACCAAAAACTGATCAGCTGGTTCACGGTAAATACCGTGCTGTATAAAAGGCCGGTTTTCACTACGTGGGCAAGATACGTACAGGGCAAGTAACGTACCATGTCGCCCCAGTTTTCACTACTCGTACAGTCTTCGTACAATCAATGAATACAGAACTTATAAAAAGCGCAACGCTTATGGAGAATAATCAGCCCGGTTGGTTGCCGCCAAATCGAGCTTAGCGCGGCAACCCTGGCTGAAACTTTCCACCCGTCTGTGACTCAACAATCCTCAGCGCCAGATGTGAGTGAGACAGAGAATGGCTGGCTCGTTCTTTCTTTCACTCACACTTGCCATACCGACGACAGTAGCGCTTTCGCTACCGCGCTAAGCTTGCCAGATTCAAATTGAACTAAGCTGAATCTTTAACATGAGCGTTGCGGTTCTTATAAGTTCTGTATTCATTGGGGCATTCCTCGTACTTTTTCTTCATGCTCGAAGGGAGACAAAGAACACGGAGGCGAACGAACAGATCCGAAAATGACCGAATACTTCACGCAAGACCTTTTGCTGCCAGTTTCTAGCATGTCTCTTGTTTACACAAGACATACAAGCTGCGTCCAGTTTCGTACAATATCGTTTGGCTCCCTCGACTGATGCAAAGGACACTGTCCGAATCCTGTATGAAACCTGCACCATACTTTTCCCCCCTAAAAACAACAGAACAAGTTATTATAAATTGTTCCTTATCTTCTTTACCGGAAGCTCTTGTTTAAACTTCTTTGACCCCCATATCATTGACTGCTGTTTCGTCTCGACGCTCCAAGTTGGTAATGCTGCAGCTCCACGTTTCTATTTGTGTGTATTAGTTCAAATCTTTAGAACCCATCTTGCACACATTTATCTGTAGGTAAATTTTCCAGTAAAATGTCAAGTGAATCACAGATCGTAAAATATTAGAAAACTTCAAAGTTAATTGGGATACAATGAAGCGATTGTGTTCGCTAAAGCCGAGTTAATTCAATTGCCATTTAAATTAACCTACTGGTTTAAAGAAGTGTTTACGCACGTGTTGCATACGCTATCTCATCTAAACTATCTTATCTTCTAAAGCGAGAGATAATTGTTTGTCTGCTAAATGGATCTGGAATCTCCGTCTAAGGATTTTTGATTTTTTGATTTTATATTAGGCTTTTGGCCACGAGAAATCGATTGGAAATGGTCACCAGTCTGGGAAAATTCGTTTTCTACGTCTTTTTATTAAATTAAAAAGTGAAATTTGTCCATTTTAAACAATACAAAGCACAGCTGATGCAAATGTTTTCAATGCCATTACAATAATCATCTGCTTTCTTTTAAACTGTATATTTTATTAGAGGTAAGCCTAATGTTGTATCTATTTATAGTTACCATGGCAACGAATACATAATAAACATACCCTTTATTTAGTTGTTTAATGTTATAGGCCTAACCTAAACGATGTTCACGGAAATTTGCAATAATAGTAGTTATTGACGTGAGCGAACTAGGCCCTAGGAATAAATCGATATTGAAATAATACTTTAATTTAGGCCTGACTTATTTCTGAGGCATAGATTGTGGTTAATCCTTTAAACTGTATTTTTATTACAGGTAAGCCTAATGTTGTATATACCCTTTATTTAGTTGTTTAATGTTATAGGCCTAACCTCAAAACTCAATAATCCAATATTTATTATTGAAATCATAGCCCTGCTTATAATCGAGCTTTAGCTCGGTCTCCAGGTACTTTTTTATTAAAACGAAACACGTCAACAAAGTAGTTTGTAGTGAATATGGAGGGATTGAAATGTAAAAAAATAAAAATTTTGACGCATTTCGATAATGTACCCTACCACTATCTGTATATATTATGTGTAGTAAGTTAAATAATTTCGCTACAATAGTGCGAGCGGAACGAGCAGGTGTTTCTCTATTGTCTTAATAATGTTCTATATTACGATTACATTAAAACCAATATTAGAAACGAAACACGCACATGTTTCAACGTAAAGGTCTCCAACTCTCGTTTCCCTTAAAAGACATAAACCACCGACATAACAGTTCCAAAGCTCATTCGTTAAATAATGAAGAAAAATAACATTTTAAAAGGAACGTAATTTAGAAGAAGCAGAGTGTTCATTTCCACCCTTCCCTCTGTATTTGGTAATAAAACTAACGTCTAAATAAATACAAATGTGCGCACACATAAAGCGGCAACACATAACCATAGATTACACTTAGTGTTGGGGAGGGACCAACCCTCAGCATAGGACTGTTATGGTATCCGATATCTCAAACCATATTGTGGCTGTTTTACATAACATTTCAAATACCAAATATTTGGTAGTGTACTGCTTCTCATTTATTGTTTTGTTTTTTATCTGGAGATTTTTTTACTCCCTCTCGTTTATTGCCCCCGTTTCTCTCCCCTCCGATTAATGCCCATTCAAAGTCATCATCACACCAACACTGAGGGTGACTTTGAGGTTATAATTTCCGTTTTTTTTTTTAACATTTCCCTTTCCAAAAAATATAAGGAGCTAATTTCAGCTGACAAAGGTTGGCAATGAGAGTAGTACATTTTAAAAACTGCAGTAGTTTAGTTTTTAAAGGTTAGTTCAGGCTTTTGTTTAGGGGAGGGGTTGCCTACGCATTCGTTTTACTTTTCAAAAGCTTAATCATAGATAATTTTAGAATATTATATAAAAACAAACCTAAACTAACCTAATGACTACTTTTCGTAACGTATACCAATTACCTTTCTTGTAATCTACGTAATATTTGAGTTATTAGCGTACGCAGACGTGTTATAAACGTTTATTTTTTTTTTGCAAAGTTGTTGTAAAATGTTGTTTTACTGGTTTCTGTACTGAATGTTAATTATTCAAGGTTTATGAAAATAAATCTACATTTTGCTAGTTTTTCAGCGAATTTACAAAGGAAAAATGAGCTATTGCTATACTCTATATTGAGACCTAAGGTCAGGAGTGGTCAAGTCATTAAAAAATGTATTTATAAGTACAGTATATATATATATATATATATATATATGTGTGTGTTAAACGATTTCTTTAGAAGAAGAACAAACACATATAACAAGTGGATAATGTAGCAACTAATATTTTAAACGAACCAAAGGCTTGTTTGAGATAAATGGACTGTTTTAAAATGAAGTAGGTGATGATAACTGCTAAGTTTTTTCGCCTTTAAAAAAATTAAATGAAGAAAAATCTAAACTTTTTAGTCACTTTAAAAAATAAATATAAAGTAGTTTAAAGTTTAAGCCTGCCTGTGAACAAGTTGTAACTTTACTTTGCATTCAAATTGTTAGTTTGCTCTCCTGGGCAGATCATATAGATTTTGTTAAGAAAAAGTTGACAAGGGTGATGTATTTATTAGTAAATCTTAATAGACGAATAATTTTTAAATATTTTAAAATGACATATTTTGTTTTCTTTTAAAATATTCAAGATATGGACTTTTCATCTGGGGAAGTAAATATGCTTGCGCAAAAGTTCAATTCTTCAGAAAAAAACTTTGAAAGTATTAACAAATTCAGATAAATTAGAACATTGCAAGCCACTGTTTGTTGAAAGTGGAATTTTGACTGTTATGTTTGAACTTATTTTTATTTTCTGTATTGTAATGAGTGTAAATAATAATTTACATACGTATCCAGCCACAGGCCTGATTCATAATTAATTGTAATACCAGATTTGGTTATGTGCTTGAATAACCAAGACATAGATGAAATAAATCAATGAATTATCATTTAGTTTGAAGAAAAAAGAAAAAGCTTTCAAAAAAATGCCTACTACCTTTCAAAGCTTGCCAAATAATGATTTGTATCATACATTTTATGGTTGGCTAAAATAACACCCATTTTATAACTTAGATGAATTGTGAAATTATTATTGAGTAAACCTAGTCCATCTGGCATGTTGATTTTAAGATTTAATGACAAAGCATGTAAGTGACGAAGTCTACGAGTATTGCAATATACATGTGCGCTCTTCAACAAAATTCGACCATACAATTTTATGTTGCCGACGCAACGCCTTGAATAAAATTATCCGTTCATAGTTTGGTGAAAGAATCCATGTCAGTTGCACGGTTTTATAATTTAGTTTATGTATTAAAATTGTTTATAAGAGCAGCTTTTAATTCACTGTTATTAAATAAAATTAGTTTCACCTACTAATTGCACTTTTATGTAACATCTTGCTCTATAAGGCAAAGAACCCACCTCTGTCCCACCCGTAGCTTAGCTAGGCGTACGTTTTAACTGTCGACGTTTATGTCGCTTGTAAATTATATTTTAATTGTTTCATTCAACACAAGATTGCATTTCAATCTGGATTTAATGATGACCGTCCTGCCACACAGAGTCGCCCACACGCACGCACGCTAGGAAAAAAGTCATTTTGTTCTTGTAAACAAAATATTAAAATATGCATCGGCCTTGATGAATAGAAATAACAGATATACAGTATATACACATATGAGTACATGCGAGATTAATAAAGTCGAAGGTAAATCGGTAGCCACTTCCGATATAGGCCTATATAAGGTAAATATATAAGGCTTCCAACTTTAGGAGACTAAGGTAACGCTTTTACCTGTCTAGGCCACCCTGCTTTCTCTGAAATATGCTTATAAGCAAATGCTAGTAAGTATAAGCAAAAGGTTGGACATCTGGTGTACGAATAAATTTATGCTTGAATAAGGTTATGATTAAAAATGTCAAGCCCATGCATGATAGTCCATGCTTAAATCCTTCAAGAATTTGCTTGATATAGCTGTTGTCAGCTATAATTGTTTGTGTACGTTAATATCACATTATTGACAAATTTCAATCGGTTTTAAATTTAACTACATTGTCATAACATAATACCAGCAAATAAAATAAAATAACACAAAGCTTCCCAATAAAATTATTATAATCCTAATTAACCATCTTCGTTCAATTACAGTCAGCGCTAATAGCACGCAAGACTCACTCAGATTGCAAAACTCGTTCAAAAGAATCGGTTCGCGAGTACAGTAGTTCATTTCGTGTTTGATTCACGACGTCGTGTCGCTAGGTTTTACGGACAAGCACAAACTAACTTTCAGAACCGACTTAACTGACATTTGAAAACCGAATTTTAACTGACTCGGTTCAGAATTTAAAAATAAGTTAGTTTTACTTTAATACCTACTGTAAAATATAGTTGTGTTTTTAAGATTTTAATTTTATATACATAGGCCTATAACATATTGCAATTTTTGTATTTACATTAAAAAGTAATTATACTAACTTACAAGAAATTACTTTTTGTTGTGATATTAACTGAAATGTCTGTAGTTAATAAATTCAATTAAGTTTTGTGTTTTGAATTGGTTTTACTTTCATACTCAAAGAAAGCAAGTAAAGAAGAAGTATTGTTATCGTAATTATTTCTTTATAAATGTATTATTATTATTGAGACTCAATTATTGATAATAGATTTTAAAATATTAATTTTGACACGACATATAATTTTGAATTAAATGTCCTTTAAAGTATACAGGCGTTGGCGTGAAAGAAGTTTGAGGATCTTTTTTATTTACAATTATTAAGAATAAAAAGAATCGC
Organism: Philaenus spumarius; assembly: GCA_018207615.1. NCBI lineage: Eukaryota > Metazoa > Arthropoda > Insecta > Hemiptera > Aphrophoridae > Philaenus > Philaenus spumarius. The sequence goes on from JAGFPH010000842.1 coordinate 38,888, forward strand.
ATTAACAATTAACAGATTCTCCACAGGAATCAATTCATTTATAAAGTGAGTTATGATTCTTTCCATTCTTCTTTCAAATTGAACGTCTCGTCCGCGAATCGCCCAACACTAGCGGTTGACAGCCGTACGACCCGAGGCAAACCGCTCCCCACTATAAATTACGCCACCCCATTACGTTCACCTGATATTTTACTCGGAACAGAATAACGCGCTTCTGTATTATTTACGGGCTACAACGCGGTTATTTCATGTTAATGCTTATTATATGCGTTATATTTTTATAATAACTTTGGGGGAGAGGTCGTGAGCTCCGTTCTGCTTCTTTACATTACCGTCCCCTCGGGCTATTCCGGGAGTCGGTGGTTCAATGAATTTAACGGAAGAATAGAAATTTGTTGGAATTTCTTTCCAGGCTAGAATGGTTTGATAAAATTAGATCGATCTGGTATAATTTTATTAATGTATGTAAGGCCTAGAAGGTAGAAAACTAGTTCTGGTACTAAAACGTTACGTCTCATGAATGTCTATGAATTTATAAGGTTATTGTTGTATGAGTGGTTATATGGGTAATATATACAAAATATCAAATTATTGAAAAATCAACCAGGCCTACAGAGAATCTTGTGTTACGTCATTGAATACAGTATATCTTCAAGTTTTTTAAACGCCATACGTTAGTTCTCAATGCCATCACTTGGTAGCACGCAAAAATTTGAAATCGTACATCAGAGTGCTCTGCAAAACCATTCTTTTAGAAACTTTTGAATTAACTCGTATAAAAAAATAGTTTTGCCAGTCGTTCAATTTGTTTATTTGAATCATGACTTCGGGTTGTACGGATGAGAGAATAGTGACATCTAAAACAGACGCTTCAATTCCACAACCACCGATCGGTTCACCATTTAAAAATCGAATTTTAATTTAATTCACATTGATTAATAATATATTTCTTATTTTTCAGCACATTATTAAGTTTTACAACGCCAAGCACGTTAGTTGACATTGCTCTCACTTGATGGCGCGCTTGGATTTGTAATTGCATCAGTCATCATAGAGTCACTCGTGCACAGCTTGATATTTATGATTTCCCGAAACGTTTTCGCCTAGCCCTGTTTTAAGAAAATGTAGGACTAAATATCACAATAATTTTATTGAAACTAGTTGAGAAGCACCCAGGACGTTGGGTCAAGGACGTTATAATAGTTCAGAAGTGACGACCTGAGTGCGGCAAACAATCGTTCTTAGTACACTTAAACCATTGGTGTTGAGAAATACAAACTGAAGGCTATTTTAGAACAAAATGTTTCAACATCGCCTATGTTTCTGTAACAACAGTCTATAATAATTATAAAAACAAATTTCTTATGTATGAATCTCTTTTGGTCAAACTCACCATTTAAAAAGTAATCTGTCATATGTTACAATTCTTTATTATATTTTATAAAAGTTTTAATTGGTATTGCATTTATATGTGCATATATATATGGTATTATCGTATCTTAATCTATCGGTGTTGAATTAGTATGATTATCATGTTACTGTATTTATTATTCATGCTCGCTTCACTACTACATTCCGCGGCGATATCTTGTGTGATTCGCTGTTCGTTCCTCATCTGCACATCTATACATTGCGACTAATCAAATGCAAATCATTATTGTATACTCGGATATTTTGACGTAAATGTCTATTAATTAGGATCGGGTTATTGTGGTGAGGATAGCAGTGACCTGGATCCTGACGTTTTTATGGCCAGAGTTTAAACATGAATTTATTTATATAATAATGAGTTTAAATATTTTGTTCAAATGATTACGTATTTTGTTTGTATTGTCTTTAGTTTACATTTCTGAATAGGTAACTCTTTCAGGAGACCGTTTCTTTAAATAGGTCTGAGGGCAGACGTTCTATTTTCCTGCCCAAGACAATATTACTGTACTAGGTCCGTGGTTTAGTCCTCTTAAATCTCTTTTCTACGTTCCTGGTTTAAAGAGATTACAATACTTCTCTAGACCTTATCACTTCAAGGACCAGTTCCATCTTAAGGAATTTACGGTTATTGTTATAATTAAATATGAGATTATCTAATGCTTACTTTATATTTGTTAAATACTGTACTAACTGACCTGAACTCCATTTCAAATTAAACCTAAAAAAATAGGCTCGGATGGATATACTGACATCAATAAAGTTTCACAATCAGGCTCATTTGACAGTCGCCTTTGGATGGTAATGGTGTGTGCTTCTTGTTGAAAAGGAACTCTCTTTTAATGCCCTTCCATATTTTCTTAAAACTAGCCTTTCACCTTTTTGTTATAAGATCAAATTGAACTAATCTTTTTAAATGAATTGAACAGTAATGATTTGTTTTTAATAATTTTTAAAGCGACGAACACAATCTACAACTTTACAAACTTCGATCGTTTAAAACAACGATTCATGCGAAACGTGGCTCCACAAAATCAACTATTTACCCAAACGAACCCATTACATCTCACAAAGACCAGCCGTTAATTCGTATCGCAATAATACTTCAAGGCCAATGTTTACAGAAATCATCCTAGACGTCTTCATTATCCTTCATTACGACGGAATCGTCAGACGTTTAATGATTTAAAGACGAGACAAGTATTCCACGATGCCCTTGATCCGAGACATCGATATTATCAGTTGGCACTACCTACGTAGGTATAATTAGAAAAAGAAAAATATAAGTGTACATGTCCAACGGCTCGAACCGGTTTCGCGATATAAGAAAGATTATAAATAATTTTTATTGTATACAATTCTACATTCCTTGGAGTAACTAGTTTATTGAAACTCGGAGTGCGTTTTATTTCTGTTAATAAATAAATGGCCCTGACAACGTTTGCTTTGGATTGTGGATTTGTAAGGATTTATGGCCTGGGATTTATGCAGGGCGTTTTGCCCTGATGAATCAAAACCAAGAATATTCTTCAATGCAAATATTAGCAACGAAAAGCCTAAGTTTGTCTGCAAGTTGTTGCCTAAGCATCTGTTATTGATATTGTAGGTTACACGAGTTTGAATGCTCGTGCTTTACCTACGAAAGATTTTTGGAGTTTTCCTGCAAATATTAACTAAAATGTATTTGTATTGTCATTCAGCCCAGCGACCTTGAAAACTATGGATTTGACACTAATAACAGTTGTTTTCGATTGGTTTTACTATCTATCCCCTTCCCTAGACTGTGGGTGATTTACTCCCAAAATAGTTTTCTTTAGATAGTATGTGTACTAAGCGTGGCCCAGATTCATTTTAGCTAAGTTGAAATAAAATACTCAAACATACTTACATTCTTATTTATTTGTATTATTATATTATCCTAACATAAAAACCTATTGATTGTAAAGAATAATTTGCTGATTCTAAATTTGCTAAAATTTTTGCTATGATAATGAATGTAAATGCATTCGAGAGACGTGATTTGATTCAGTATATGCTTAAGCTAAAACCGCGTTGCTAAGCTTTTGATCCAAATCAGCTGTCTTATCTGTGACAGGGCTGGTAAAGCCACGAATTTCACCATTTGTACATATTTGTAGATATTAGATAAAATTTAATTGGATTGGCGACAATTTGGGCACATTCACCTCTGCTAATAATCCTAGCGCTACTTTTTCTTAAATCTACTTTTTTTTAGACCGCAAACGCTGCAGTGTTACTATAACACAATGGAGCAGTTGTTTTTTCATAAGTTTAAAAGTACAAAATTGTTCTTTTTACTGTCTCCCCCCCCCCCCCCCCCCCGTGTAAGGAGAAAGTATTGTTTTTGTCTAAATTTTTAGTGGAATTATCTGTTTTGATGCTCCCTGAACCCCAAAAAATTATTTAGTGGAATTATCTGTGTTGGTGCTCCCTGAACCCAAAAATATTTTTAGTGGAATTATTTGTTTTGGTGCTCCCTGAACCCAAAAAAGTGTTTTTTTGGTGATGTCTGTCTGTGTGTCTGTTAGGATGTGTACAGAGCTGGAGACCATACCAACGGTCCGATTTTGATTAAATTTGGTATGAAGATGTAGTTCTGGAATATCTCCAGGCGTTTCCCCCCCCATTTTTCAAATTTTTGATTTTTAAGGTGTTTTACAAAAATGGCCAAAAAAACTAGAAAAATCACAATTTCTCAAAAACGGCTATAACGATTTTGATAAAGTTTGGCTTATTTGTAGCCCTTAATGTACCCTATCATATGGAAAAAACAGCATATTTCTAAAAATTCTCGTTTAGGTAATAATAATAATAACTGATTTTTGGGGGGTTTTCGCCAAAAAAGGGGTTGCTTTTCAAAATTTTTCAAAACCTTTTTTCGTGCATCAATACAGGCCTAATTGACATGTTTGGTGCAAATTTGTTCGTAATCAATTGAATAGTTTTAATAATAATAATAATATTTATTAGTTAATCTTTTGAATGAAACTAATAGGCCAGTCGGTAGGGGTAATTTTAGACCAAAAGTTCCAGTAATTTACAATACGGCTGTTTTTTTCTATAAGTACATTAAAGTATGTAGATTAACATAAAAAAAAAGTTTACCAGTCCCTCGATTTCCCAAAGTCGAAAAAAATAGATTATCATTTTTTTTCGATTATCCTTAATATTTCGAGCTGGGATGAAGATAGAGAAATATAAAAAATACCACCGTGTAATGGAGATATTTTTCAATAAAAAAGGTCGTATGTATTTATTTCCTCCGAGCAATAGTTTGTCTGGAAAAAAATCGATAATGCAGGTATGTATTTTGCAGCAGGGGAAATCACTAAAAGTTAAAATTTCATTCATATATGAAGCGTTGGGTCATTCTAAATTGGCTGAATTTTAATTTAACGAATTGAAACTTGACATAGGAGTTAAAATAGGTATTTTAAACGTTTATGCTGAGTCTCAGCTTGTTATCTTGTAAACGATCCGATCTAGAGCCACTTGACTTATCAATGGGTTTCTCGATTTTAGGAGTACCGGACCCACGAACTAATTTTAAACAGCTCCAGTTTAGAAAATTTTACTTTAAGGTACTTATAAAAAATCAGCCTTATGCAAATTACTGGTAGTTGTAACCTACACCGACTGGGCTATAATATGAAACTTAATATGGATGTGTATTACATACATCTAATATTTTCCATGGTAGCCTATGTCCTACTTTTGCAATTCTAAATAACCACCTCCTAAGCTACTCTTGGGAAGGTATAAAGTTTCAATTGGGAGAAATTATGTGGCAGTTATCTTGTACCGTTTATTTTTAAAACAATTTTAAGCCCTTTTTCGTTACTAAATGAGGCAATTCTAAAACGTCAGATTGTAAAATAAAACACAATTTATAACAATCTTTACTTTATATTCAAAATATTTTGCTCTGGTAAAATCTTAAGCTTTAATTTTAGGATTGAGCGAGGCTGCTGATTATAGGAATAGTGGTGTAAGTTCAGTTAAATTAATTTAAATACTGAAAAGTGAACATGTACTATTTCCTCTCAATATTTAACACTATATTCTAAAGGTAAGGTTCATATTATCAACACTAAAAACTGAAAATAAAAAATTACACCTAGCTGTTAACAAACTAGACATGTTTTAAATTAAATCTATTTCTACTGGGGCAATATATTACCAGGTGAAGTAAGTAGTACGACTTTAGAAGTTGCAGAAATGTTTGGAAGAGAATTATGTTACTAAAATATAATGCAAATAAAAAATATGCCATGACAAAATGTTGAGACAAAATTTGAGAAATTAATTTACTAACATTTCATATGAACCCCGAAAAAGTGAAACATTTTATTACTAACATAAATGTAATAACATTTCCAAACTACATATAATTTATTACTACATACAATTTAACTTACTAAATAATACCTAATTATAAAAGTTGTAGTTAATATATAAAGTCAACTTTGCATCTAGCTGCAATTAATAATACGTTGTGTGGTTCAGAAAAGTTGAGAAATTCCCAAAATTCTGTAGGAGCCCTGTATTAGAAACAAAGGAATACTTAGGTAATTAGTTTAAGTAAATATACATATAGGAATTTCCAGCACGTGCAACCCTTTGAAGGATTTTCTAGAAGAACGAGTATGTTAAAGTTTGTATTTATTGTATAGCAAGCAAATCCTTGAATTTACGAATCCTAAGCATATCCTTCGATTTATTCGTCTCAGAGCCATTTTATTGTTGACGGCTTAAAACCGTATCTACCAGTTCCAATATAAAACACAATCATTCTTATTGCAACACCAAAGTTAAAAAAATCTCAGCTGGCGAAGGCTGGTTCGAGCCTCCGTCAGTAATTTTTCATCGGTATTGATTTACGGCTTAGTTCTGTCTGACTATATCAAATGGAATGGAAACGTCAGGAAGGCTTCATTCACGATCAATCACGACCATCAAGTCAGATAAAATATTCAAATATTTATACAAACAATGCGAGCTAAAGTAAACAGTGTATGGATACGTTTAGTAATGCGAATAATATAATCATACATGCCAACATATTATTTTAGAAACGGATTTTCATTGCTAGTTATTGTTAGACTTCTAAACAGTCCTGATTGTCCGGAACGGATAAAAACATTATCCAATGTTTCATCAATATATTATTAATACACAAGGAAGATTTTTGTTTCGCTGAAACTGTGTTTGAGGGAAACAGATTTCAGATTTGGTGTGTATGTGTTTCTGAGGGAGGTCTACTTGTGTGTGTGGGTGTTATATGAGTTTTGCGTGTATTAGGGCGCTTAAATATGATGGTACAAAATATGTGACCTTAACGTTGTGTATTTGGTATGGTAATTTGTAATAATGTATACAGTAATTATGTGGTAGAAAGAGTGTATGTATGAATGATGGAGAAGTATACATTTAGTTTATAAATTGGTTAGGAGTTAGGTTATTTTTTAGTAACTCGTAAAGGTTTAAATATTTTATTTAAAAATTTATTATGATAGGAAGCTCGTTTTTTGTTTTTAATTTTGTAACCTTACGCAAATATATTGTTTGTTTTGTTGGGCTCGCCAGCTGAGCTTTCTCTACTTTTAGCAAATGCAAATTCATTTTATTCTGTTATTTTTTTATATGAATTTTGTGTAGAATGTGTGAATTTATAACCTCGGAGTATTGTTTATTGTTATGTTTCTTGAATTTATTTACATTACATTCTTTAAATATAGCAACTCCAGTCATGGTCATAGAAATTGCATCACTTAAAAATAATGAAGGATCTCCTTAAACTAATGTTCTTCTTACCTTTTGATAATTTTAAAATGTTTTACAAAGAAAAAGAGTCTGTTATGAGCTGTGAAAAATGGTTAAAACCGAAATAAAAATAAATAATATTCATAAAATGATAAATAAAATTTTTAGTGTTAACGAGGAATTTAAAAAATATTGTTTACATACTCATATGAATGTATTTGGAAAAATTTTATAAAAGCATTAAAAATATATTTATTGAAATATTAATATAAACTAGAATTTTGTCGAACCGCCACTAGTCGTGATAACTGAGGCGATCCTGTTTGGCATTGAGTCTACCAAATTTTTGATTTCTTGTTTCAGCTCATCTTTATTCTTCGACTTTGCAATACATTTATTTAGGATTTGTTTAAACATTTAGGATAAACAAAATAACAATCATAGGTGATGCAATTTCTATGACCACGACTGTACTTAGCAAGAGCAAATTTAGAAGCAGTTAATTATTCTTCAGAACGATTGCCCCTAGAGGCAAGATTAACAAAATAAAAACAAGCTTTCAGACACAAACAAACAAAAAACAAAGAAATAAACGAAAATTGCTTATAGGCTATTGTTTCCTTTATTGAATAGTTGGCAATATCTTATTTCAAGATAGATACAATTATTTCTTACAACTCTAGTTAAGTGTTAGCAATTTTGTTTAATTTTTTCTTGAAAATGAGCTCACAACTCAGTAATAAACGCAATTATTTTTAATTTCAGGAAAGAAATCGTTAGACATTGTCATTGTACATAATTTACTTTTATTGTGTTAAAAAAAAATAAAAAAAAATTAAAAATGTACAAATAAAAATTAAAGAATCTTGAAAGGAATCTTGATTCCTATATAATACTAGCTGACCCATACGGCGTTGCCGTGGTGGTTGGTATTTTCAGTCTTTTTAACGTAATTGTATTCTTTTTAA
>JAGFPH010000842.1:52204-77794 GCA_018207615.1 Philaenus spumarius
AGCCATTTGAGGTAACAACAATAGTGGATATATTTATTAAGAAAAATAAAGACATTTAAGTTAACAAAAACAGTAGATTTCTGAATTAGCAAAAATGGTGGACTTTTGAATTAACAAAAACATTGAACTTCTGAATTAAAAAAGTGTATATTTCAGAATTAACGAAAACGGCAAATTTCTGAATTAAGAAAAAGTAGTCTTCTGTCCTATCAAAAAAGTAATCTTGTTAATTAACAAAAACCTATATTTCCGATTTAATTCATAACTATTAACTTAAACTTATTTATTTCTGAAACTATAACTAATAGCTACTTTTCTATGTTTAGTTTCTGCGGTAGTTTAAACCATTCTATAACTTGAGTTAAGTACAATCTGCTATCAACCCTAGCGTTGCCTTTTAACAATTATGTTAGTTGACGCGTTTCTGAGATATTCCATCTTCTAGAACTATAATAGTACATACTACATTCAACCACGTTGAAATCGATTATACTCCCTGTATCTGGGTTGGCACCGCGATATCGACATTTCGAACGTACCCTACAATGCAAAACTGTAGAATCCGAAATGTCGGCTGTAAATTAATAGAGATCAGACCGAAAAAACTATAATATTGTGTGTAAATAGTGTTTAAAAATCATTATGGACTTTTTAACAATCAGTACAATTCCATTCGTCATTTCTCAGAGGAAAATAATGAGCCTGAAAGCAGTTTAACCTTTCTCAGTACTTACCAACGATCCATATATCAAGTAATTCCACTGTCAAAAGAATGAATAAACGATCTGGTTTCTATTATTCGTCTGACATCTTCATTTAGACTTGATCCAGCCATAACTCCATCACAGATACGACCGTGTTCTCCGCATCTGTGCTCAAGTATTTCCATAATTCTATGTCGTTAGATCGACTTCATCATAACCGAAATGACACACGACTCTGGCACCGACTCAACCGGCAGCAATCAGTGCATTCTTGGCTCCTCCCGGCTTCTGAATGCCTTTGTGATCACAATGACTCTATCACAGCCTACGTGGTGGAAGGTGGGGCAATTGTTATCGGCCACCGATTTTCAAACGCTGACACGAACAAAATATTCGTCGTTTGTTAAACTTAGTCATGTTTGGTTTATATTAATTTACAATGTTTCTTTTAATTATCATGCTGAATTAATTATTTTACAGTAAAAAGAAGTATGAATGATTAAGATGGAAGTTATTTAACAAAGTGATATATTTATCTTTGCGGTGTAGCCATTGAGATCTATTAAACTAAATAATTAATCTGGGTAATAATTAAATAAAGAACCTCCCCTGATTTCGTCTATGCGATTACAAAATTGGAGGCCAACTTTACAATTTCTCTAAAATTTTTAAATTGTTTTACTATTGCATTTTAAAAAAGGGTTTTATTCTTGGGTATTTTTTAGGATTTACAGATGATTAAAATACTGAAAAGATTTGTATGTATTTTCGAAGGTATATTTCCTGTACTTAAATCTGTTGAACGAGTTTAAAGTTGGGACATGGATTAGCACACATGTGTATAGTATAGTATTTTAAAATATAGGGTTTTCAAATGAACCCTTTAAATAAATACCACATTCAAAACTATAGACAAATATTGAGCTTACTTGTGAGATGATAGAACAAAACTAAAATAAAAATTCTTACAAATATACAGCCTCATTCACTAGGCGTAAGAAATTATTTCAACCCTTTCCTCGACGCCTCTCCATTAAAAGCAAGATTTAAAAATACGTGTTTTACGTACGATTCTCAGTCAATAAAAAAATACACCAAACACTATTCCGATTTGTTTTCCAATAATATGACGCCTATTAAATACATAATTGTGCGATGGCGAGTTTACGCAATGATTGTGCAACCAGATTAATTAACAACGAACACACTGGGAGACATGACCGGTTCATTAGCTGCTGGCGCACCCCATTATTACATTGTCGTTGGAGTGCATATGAAGATATTGAATTGTGAACCTCTTTGATTTGCATACAGATAACGTGATCACAATAATTGCATCGCATGCACTCTCGCTTAATTCTGCTCTGATTGGCGGATTTAACGAGCTACCGGATGACGAAATCAATCTACAAAGCGGAAGTTGCGCCATTGAATATTTTAAATGTCCTATATTTATATTTTTTGCTTTAACGCGACAAAATAGTTATCAGTAATATTTTTTACTTAAAAAAGTACTGTATCCTACTGTATTTAATGAATGTTTCCTGTATGAATGCCAGATGGATGATAAATTCTGCAAATCTGCTAAAAATATAGTGTGAGTCAGCGAATTAATTTCTGTATTTATGTGTTTGTTTCATATTAAATATTTGTATAGTAAAACTGAGTTTTGCTCTATAATAATTTATATATTGGGGATAAATGAGTGCCTCTGCCATAATCAATAGCCATTTCCGTGAAATTATCTGAGTATAATCTCTTATACTCTTCATATTCTTGTATTTGCTTCGCCGCTAGTAGACGCGGGGATTGTTGAACAAAGTGAGCTGGGGGGGAGGGGTGGAGCCCTGTAGTGAAATGTATAGCCTACTGTGTGTAAAAAAAGTCAGTCCCAACCACTTTAATTTTTTTGCTTGTTAAAACAAACAAATATCTTTTGGGGAACGATACTAAATTAATCCAAAGTATCTTTTGAAGTTATTGGAAATTTTGAGTGTCCTCCCAAAAATGGGGGATTTCGGAGGCAACTCAAAATTTTTAAATGGTAAGTATGGTCATGTGATACCTCATTTTAAAGGTATATTTAAGACTAGGAAAATGACGTAAAGAAAATAAAACTCGGACCACCCAAAACAAAATGGCGGCCCTAAACGTGTTGAAATAAATCGACATAAAGTTGCTAATATCTCAAGAGTTTTTAGAAAACATTTCAAGAGACAAAAAAAAATTTATTTCAAAGTGCTTGACCTAAACAATTGCTTCCAAATCGATTTCGTAAATTTTATTTTTACTCCTCCATCTTAGAAAATTTTGTAAAATATACGAAATCGATTTGGAAGCAATATTTTACGTCAAGCACTTTGAAACAAACATTTTTCGTCTCTTGAAATGTTTTCTAAAAACTCTTCCTTTTCGAGATATTAGCAACTTTATGTCGATTTATTTCAACACGTTTAGGGCCGCCATTTTGTTTTGGATGGTCCGATTTTTATTTTATTTATGTCATTTTCCTAGTCTTAAATAGACCTTTAAAATGAGGTATCACATGACCATACTTCCCATTTAAAAATTTTGAGTTGTCCCCGAAATCCGCCATTTTTGGGGGTTACTCAAAATTTCCGATAACGTCAAAAGATACTTTGGATTAATTTAGTATCGTTCTCCAAAAGATATTTGTTTGTTTTAACAAGCAAAAAAAATAAAGGGGGGACGGACGGACTTTTTTTACACACAGCATACATTCTGCATTAAAAATATATTTTAATCAGTGCTGCATCAATACATTCTGCATTAAAAATATATTTTAATCAGTGCTGCATCAATGTGGCTCGTGATTGTATTCAAACTAATTACTTTCATAAAACCAAAAAATAAACAACTTAAAATTACAAATTAAAATAAAACGAATTATATTTGGTAGACAAAAGCGAGAAAAAAAAGAGAAAGAATACAAATTCACATAAATCAGCCGAATTTATTACTTATCCTAATATATAAATAAACAAATTAAATACAAGATTAATATTATTAATATTTCTCTATTACATAAAACAATTTATGTTATTCCCGCAAAACTCTGGCTCTACTGCGCGTGCGTCAGGATCCAGGTCACCGTTACCTCTACCCCTGATCCAAGTACCTCTGTCCTAACCAATCGTAATTCGTGCGTAAATATCAGAGTATTTAATAATTTCTTTGCATTTGCTTCGCCACGAGTGTTACAGTACAGTAAGTACATTGCATGACAAGAGGTGAGTAATCTAAATGGAAACAGTTGGACTAGACGATCCGACTAAAGAAGGCTGGAACCTCTTAGCCACTTTGCTTCCAAATAACCACATCATAATGTTGACAACAAAATATATATTTTTAAATATCAAGATTCTTAAAAAATAACATACTACTCTTAAACTGGAATATATAGGGTGTATCAGAGCGGGTGGCCAGCTTGTATAGCATTGAAACGAGAATACTTAGACATTTAGTTCAAACTGATACATTCCTATTTCGACCCAAGGGAATTCAGGAAAAATGTTTTTAACCCTCTAAAATGCCCCAAAAGGGTATTTTTTGGGGTAGGGGTTGGTTTTTGGGAAATTTTCAAATGTAAAGGTAGGTCGTGTTCTATCTCATTTTAAAGGTCTCGGTCCACTGATCATTAAAACAATGTTTTTCATTTATCTTGCACATTAAATACAGGGTGCCCGAAACATCATAAAAACTTAAGTTTACATATTATCTTTTTACATCTGACATAATTTTTTTTTTTAACAGCTACAATTTTTAAAGTACATTGACAAAGATGTGACCTTTCAAACAATATCTAATTTTGATAGGTTGTCTCACATTTTTAGCAGGTTTCAAAATTTACAACTTTTAGAAGTTTAAAAAGTCAATATCTCAAAATTGTCCAATTGCAATATGGGTTATCTTACATATCAATTGAAGCCCTTACAACGAAATGTCTAAGTATTCTCGTTTCAATGCTATACAAGCCTCTGATACACCCTGTATATTTTAAAATAATAATAACAATACACTAATTCTCATACACATACGTTTAATGATCAAACGCGTTTCAACGACAAAGAGTTATAAGTTGCAGCTCATGTATCACTGAGGATGACGACTTTGTTGAAACGCGTTTGATCATTGTATTTTTATTATTATTTAAAAATAATTCCTTCTCACTCGTCATGCTCAAAGTTTATTAATGGAATATATATATATATATATATTTTTTTTTTTTAATTTGATGGCTCCGCAGAAATGCAGATTGGCAGAAATGTGTTTATATAATAGAAAGATATGTACTTTGCATGACATATGGAATGGGATTATCTAATAGTTTTATTAATCAAACAATTTATTTGAGTAAAAGAAAATTCGAAAAAGTGAACCAAATGAATCACACAGATCAAACACTTGTAAATATATTCGAATAACAACTCGCTTCGATAGAGAAATTGATTATTCTTTTCTGTTGCTTATAGTTAATAATAATGTAGCCAAATTTTGTAACTGCGTTGTAAATTTTCAACTAATTAATATTAACATGTGAAATATATTGCTTATGGGTAATTTATAAATAAATATTGAGCTTGACTTGTGAGAAGATCTACTTGATAGAATAAACTTTGAACACAAAATCTCACAACTAATACGTATATTAACTCAAACGCGTTTCAACGACAAAGTCGCCATCTTCAGTGATGCACAAGCTACAATAGTCAAACTATAACTATTATGGGTAATTGTTTATACGTATGGTATAATTTCTGCAAACAAGTAAAATTTGAACTTGAACATACGTATAGAAAAGGTCTGTATGTATATATTCCTATTTTAGTAGAGGCAATAGAACAAAATTAGTACATGGGCATTTATTTATATAGGTAGCTAAGGAAATGTTTTACAATATTTGCTATGGCAAATTACGGACTAAACTGCTAATTAAAATAATAAGTTAGACGAATAACTATTTATTCAAATATTTTAGTTTTGGCTTAAAACTATATAAAACAAATTAATATAAATGATTCGAATGTCTCTCAAAACAATTAAATAAGGGCATATTCGTTGAGTAAGTATTCGAACAGACCATACCTAACAATTAACGTGACAGTGTATTCGGATAATTCTGAAGTAAGGACTCTACTGAGCACAACCTCTACACTTTATGGCATTTGAGATATTCCCAACATTGTAACAAACTTGTTAACCTAACTAACGGGATATACTTCAAAAAGATCATAAAATGGTTCATACGAGATGAATCTCTAAACAGAAATCTCAAGTCCACATTCCTGTCGAGGAATTCTCCGTCCGCACGTGAGTCTAGGAAGAGCACTAATAAACGATTAATTACATAGACAGTAATCGTAAAACTGACGCATTTAACACTTGGTAAATTACTCTGCATTGCGGCGTCACGGATTTCGATCTTAATACTCTTGGTTAATAGGTGTTCCTGAAAATGTGACTTTTTTTACTTTAATTTTTTCTTGCCTGTCCGTCCGAGTGCCACAGTTTTTTTTATAGCGTCTTCATATTTGATGACTGTGAGGAATACCAAGACGAAACAATTAATACAGCTACCTGCAGACTTATGAACCTTTTCATAGAATTTTGAAGATAAACTGTTGTAATTTGCTGGGAAATGATCAAGATCATCTAAATTGTAATTTGTTGATACACAAAAATGGCAATTTATCTATTTTTCTTGAAGATAAGAATGAAAACATGATTATTATTTGAACTAGTTGAATACAAGAAATCGTCGTAACAACTATTTTATCTAAAGGTTATTAATTGGATTTTCTTGCAAAATTTAGATATGGAAAAAAGGTAATTCCGTATCAAATAAGCCAATGAAAAATAAATGTTGAACCTGCACGTCCCAGATTTACTTGATTATTTAGTAAACTAAATACATTACAAATATATGTTTTCATATTTTTTACTTGAGTAGAATAGAACCAATGTTCACAATGTTTTGGATCACAAATATGCTCGTATATTTACAACTGAAGGGGGGATATTTTAAATCTTATGTTTGCGCTTTTTTTTCGTATGTAACGTAACAACCTCAAATCAAAATTTTACTTGTTTTTAAAATTTAGATTTTAGAAAATTTCAAAAACACTACTTTAGATTTTTTAATGTAATCCGAAAATTTTGGTTAGAGTCATGCAAAATATCAAGGTGGAGAAAAGATTGATCACGAATAAATACAATCTAGATATTAAGTAGCTGCTATAATTAATTCCATGCATCATTTTAACAAGAATGAGTAACTTTTCTTTTTCTGATAATTATGTTGAATTATAGCACCTACTTACATCTAGATTCAAAATTTTGTAAAAAGTATCCTGTTTTGAGGTTGTCATGTTACTTATTAATTGAAATCCCCTACAGTAAACTTTAACTTGAGCTGTCAAACATCTCTCACTATCTGCTATAGGTCTACGAGCATATAATTGTGATTAAAAATATTGCGAAATTCTGCTATTTCAACAATTTTCAAAAATCGTTATTAAAAACCAACTCGAGCAAAAAATATGAAAAAATGTAATTGTAATGTAGTTGGTATAACTTATACACCAACATCATGTAAATCTGAGATGACCTTTGGTGATTGCATCTGGAATGACCTGAAAATCAGAAATTACACTGTTGTTGAAAAGTACGTTATATGCTTACAAGGAGTATTTTAGCTGCGCTCGAGAGTCATATGCTAAAGGAAGAGCATACAGCGAGATTTCTCAAGGTTACCTCTGATCTCTAATATAAGTTCGGTGTATTTACAAGCTCTTACATTCGGGAACGGAATTGTTATCGAGATAGAGCAGTTTGAAGTTAAAATTTCCTTTTTTTATGTAATATAGGTAAGAAGAGGGACTGTGTTTTTTCTACGTTGCCATGTTTCGATTAACCACTTAAATGGCAAAATCATCCGCAACAAGATGACAATGGTCGGGTGATCGCTTGTTAGCGGCGATATATTAACTGCAACTACAAATAAAGTTAAGCTAAGTACGCCGTCCTGAGGGAACCCTTTTTCTAAATAAAAATATTCTTACAAAGTGGCTCCAAAATGTACTCGAAAATATGGGTTGGGCAGGAAGTTTTTTATGAATGATTTTTCCTTGAATACCACAAAATTGTAAGGGGTTGAGAATTCGTCTTCTCCAAGCCATTTCATATGCCTTCTGAAGATCAAAAGACACTAAAAGTTTCTGACGTAGGAGAAATGTATTTTAAATGGCCGAATTAATAAAAATCTGTTGATCAATGGATGATCTTCCCTGTCGGAATCCACATGCAAATACGTCTGATTCAAGAAGGGCTTTTGAGTCCATCCAAGATATGTATTCAGGTTCGTCACTACTTATTAATAAAATTTGAGTTAGACGAATGAGAAGGACTTATAACATCAACGCAAAGTCTCACACACATACTTTTAATTAATCAAACTGTCTTCAACGACGAAGTCTTCATCCTCAGTGATGCATTTGTGTTATTGACATTAATCCTTAAACATTTTCACAGTTGTTGAATATAATTCATATAACTCTGCTAAATCCACCATACGTTTACAAATGTTCTCGAGAACCCCTTCCAACTCTGCTTGCATCGCATAAATCCCATCCTAGACAAATACAAGAAATCACTACACGAGAAGCGCAAAGTTATGATCTTTGAAAGCATTAATTTGACATGCAAATTGTAGATCAACAGAAGCGCCGGAGCAATTCAAGTCTTGGCGGCAACTGTTGACTAAAGAAAGTTACGACTCGAGCTGTAATTAATACGCAATAAACATAGCAAGCGTTCTCTGGTGTCGGGAGATAATCCAAACACCATATAATCCGATCCTAATGAAAAGCCTACACTTAGGTCTATTTCAGTTTTTAGCCATTAAGACTATTTCCGGATGTTTAACTCTTTCCTGAACCACGGAAACTTCGACATCTGTTCGCCATCACTGACATTAGTAATTTGTTGGTCTCTAATTGAGACGGTTCTTGTTCTTGGTCTTTGTTGTCTTTGCTGTGCGTTCTCCATTAAGTAATTTATAGTTTAGTTGTCTGCTCGTACGTGTGTCACAGTCACTCTTTACCATTTGTTGCGAAGCAATTTTACAGTGTGGTGCTTTTAATAAACGCAAACAGAACTGCATAGAAATAGGAATTAAAAATAGGGCGCCTGCTAATGTATAAAGTGTAAACGAAACATTATTTTTTGTTCAGTTTTACACAGCCTAGTGGAATTTGTGTTTTAATCCCACTAAACCTGTCCTTTTACAATTAATTATTCATTTTACTTTTGTCACGAAAAAAATTACTTTCGAAGTGATGTACCTAAAAAGATAGCACTACTCGCTGGTGTGATTAAATAAATAAAAGGACAGTCAGGTAAATATTTGAATTTACCATTACGCACAATTAAAATGACTATCCTGGATTCACGGCTCAAAAACGCACAGTGAGTTACGGCATTGTTTGAGATCAACTGTTTTCCAACTAGTTGAACATGTTTACCCCGATGTTTACCCGGGGATATGAGTATTAGAGCATTTACGCTAATCCCTCAGATACAAGATCGTTCAGTGAGTTCAAATAATTTGTTTGTATTTTTAATTATTTTTACTTTAAAATTATGTTTTCTCGCCCTGTGTTTACTTTTGAGAACCATTTGCCTTTTGGAGAACTGAAAATTGTCTCTGTTATATAAATGAATCCTGTCACGCAAAATTTCTAAACGAAGGATCTAAGGTTACTTCCTCCATCTTAACCAGTTCCAAGTGTCTCTGTTCTAATCAATCGTCATTTCCGTGAAGTAGAGTATGCAATAATCTGTTTGGATTTGCTTTGCCGCAGAGGTAGACGAGCGAAGCGAGCAGTGGGAGGATCACTAGTTTTTTTTTAAATATGTGTTTCTGCTACACATTCGTCAAGTGCGAGACGGTTAACAATTACAAGTTCGTAAAAGGTCCCAAGTTTTGTTCCTATATAAGAAATTTTGATGAAAGATATATATATTTTCTAAACATTTTTTGACATTTGTACAGAAAAATATATTTTAAAATAAATGTATGTAGTCACAATTTTTAGATTTTACTTGATAATTCATGTTTTACTATTATAGTAATAACCAATCAAGTCAATCATGCCAAATAAACCTAGACATTTATGCTACACTTTTATTTAAATAATTTTATTTTATAATTAACTATTTTGGACCTCGGTGGCAAAAATGGCCCCTTTCCGATTTTGTATTAATGCGAGGAGAGGCGCATTTTTGAAAGTAGCCCCGGGTGCTTTCCACTTTATTAAACGCACTTAAATCATTTGTATAAAACAGTGAATATTTACTGAAATCAACTTCGCAGCTCAAAACCAAACTAACCACTATCAGCTTTGGTTTTCTCGACCACCACGGTGACCTATAATCGCTTCCAAACTCTATACAGTCTCGTCCAGTTACTAAACGCTATTAAAACCCAACTCGGACGAATTCATTAACCAATGAAGACATAAATTTAGATTGCCGAGCTTGTTTGGACTAATGCCCACCACTATTTGACCAATTCCCATGCAGACAAGTCGTTCGCCGTTCCTCGGGTGGGCCGACCTAGATTTATTGCGGACGATTCTGACAAGGAATGCTTATGTCGAGGTCTTTTGCGTGCCTCTTTATCTTGTTCTTTCACTCCTTTTTG
The DNA here is from genome assembly GCA_018207615.1 of Philaenus spumarius. Taxonomy (NCBI): domain Eukaryota; kingdom Metazoa; phylum Arthropoda; class Insecta; order Hemiptera; family Aphrophoridae; genus Philaenus; species Philaenus spumarius. The sequence continues at coordinate 62,633 of JAGFPH010000842.1, forward strand.
TCTCCTTCGTCGTGTCTCTTGCAAGCTTACACATAAAATACAATCACTGTGGCAGTGGATACGTCAGCTGGTCATGTGATGAGGTCAGTCAGTGCGGAGTTGCGGAGGTAAAGTTTGTTTACTTTATAAACTAGGTAATGAAGTTCAACATGGAAACTATTACGGATGTATGCAGACTATACAACGTTAAAAACAGTATTAGTTTCTCTAATATTGTTTAAACAGTGAAAACCGGTATGGCCACATCCCCTGCATAGCTCCTAAAAGTGGCATAGCAAACAAATCTATATGTATATATACAAGCGGCTTTATCCTGATTGACGTAGAATCAACGTAAAACAAAAACTAACTAAAATAAAAAATAATAATTTAAAGGTAAATATTCATATGGGGTGAAAGACGTACACTAAGAATGAATTTAGCTAAATTCGATTTTAAAACGTAAAAATTATGAAAATACGCAGGTTTACTATCAGTCCTATAACAGATAAGACAGCTGATTCGGATTAAAAACTTAGCGTCACGTCTTTGTTGAATGCATTTAAATTAATTACCATAGCGACCAACTTAGCAAATTTAGAATCAGTTTATTACTATTCACAACCAACAGCTTTTTCAGGTTGGGTTAACAAAATGCAAACACAAACAAAAATCAACGAAAAGGGCTGAGTGTATTTTAATTCAAACATCTGTTTTTACATAGAAATTAAACAGCTGATTTTGATCAACATCTTAAAACAATTTTAGATTAGGTCTATACTCCAACCAACACACATAACTTCAAAGCTTTTATATTTATTACCAAAGCAACCTACTTTGCAAATTTAGAATCGGTTAATTTTGTTTAACAAGCAACAGAGTTTTTAGGTTAGGTTTATATCGTTCTATATTATGAAACAATCCTGTCATTCACACAACACAAAAAACTTGGCCCAACTGCGTATACGTCAGGATCTATGATACCATACCCTGTCCTAATCAATCTTCATTTCAGTGAACATATCAGTTTATACAATGCTGTAAAATGTTTCCATTTGCTTCACAGCGAGTCGTGATCTTAGGCCAGGTTGTATAATAATATGAATAAAATGGATGTATGTATGGATTAGTATATTCCTGCAAAGCAAATATGACTCACAATCTGGGAGAAACATATTTTGCAGGTAAAGCACACATAGCATCCCTAGGGATATGGTGGGAAGGCGGTGAAATGTAAAAACGTAAACATAATCGAAAATGACTATTATTAATGCCAAATCCACATTAATAAATTGTGCAGGAAAACTAAAAATTGTTACGTAGTAAAGCACGAGTATTCGCTCGTATTTATATAAACAAAGTTATAACTGCGACTAAAAAACAGTAAAAAAAAATTACTTTTAATATGAAAATTACTAAACAACTAGTAAATCTCTAGTAAATCTCCGTGAAAAATCACAGGCGGATTAATTAGATACCCATCAGAAATACATCATTTATACAAAATATTATTTAAACAACACACTTTATCAAGACCTACCTAACTATGCAGACGGGGATATTTAACTCGTTAAATGTGTACAATTATAAGGACTATTATAAAACTGTAGGAATATTTGTTCAGAATTTGTGTTTATGTATATTATTATATATATTTAAAGAAAGATAAAAATATTATCTTTTAATTGCCTTTTATTTCATATTGATAGATCAAATGATTTAGAAGTTATTAATATTATAGGCTATATTATTGATTGAAGTTGTAAACATAACCCCAAAATATAATCTACGCTAGGTTTTGTTTGTGTATTACAGATGATGGGTGAAATCAGCTGTTATATTATTAAGTTAAACGAATAGGTATTTCTTCTTTAAATTTGTATAAACGAATATTTTGATGATAAAAGGTTGTATTTATATACAGTTTATAACCTCAAAGCAAATATTATAACGTATAATTATAACATACTTTAGTTCTATAACTCATATTTAAAAAAAATAACTTCACAAGAAATTATAACGATTGAAGTTATAAACATAACCTCAAACTATAATATACACTGAGTTTACAGATGATGGGTGAGATCAGCTGTTGTATTAAATGTTACTCCACGTAAACTCGTACACTCGCTTTTAATAGGAGTTGATTAGATAGCAGAATTAACTTAAAACTAATGAATAAGTATAATCATTTCGGATAACATTAATAAAAAAAAAAACCCCTAAAGTAAAAAATAAGGAAAAACATCACAAGACTCAAAAAAGAATAGAGTATTTTATGAAAGTGTATTTTTTACCTTTTATTCCGTCGCTAAGGAACTGTAGCACGGAACTGTATAAACTGTAATGTGCAACTCGAGAGCCAAGTTTTTTTGTACCGGAGTAAGTTTTACGATGTGGTCATTGTTTTTTTGTCAGATGGTTAGTTCTGACATGAGATAGTTTCGATTGCATTGCATGTAGGCAGCCAACTCATTACCTACACACAGGCGTAAGCCCATGTAGGGATTACTCTTTTGTATTGTTAGACTGTAAGACAATGTAGTGGAAAAAATCCTAAGAAAAAATCATTTTCATTTCATTTCAGTATATTGAAATTTTCCGGGACGGCCGATAGTACGGAACCCTTGACGAGTTTCCAACCTCGCACTTCTCCTATACTAATTGCTGTTTAAGTCAACCATTACTGCACCGGACGTTACGTCTATTATAGCAGAGGTGCAGCGTAGCCTTGCGAGATAAAAGAGTTATAAAATACCAATAAATGTCTGGAAGTAATTTTATTTGTGATAAATACCAAATATGACTTGTTAGTGTGAAGCAATGGCTTATACAGTATGTGTTTAAGTAAATCTTAACTATTAATACTTAATGTCAGATGTTTTAGTGATAAAATATGAGATTATTGTTGTAGGGTCATTCTTCAAATTGATATCGTTATCTGATAATTATTGAAAACATCATTTAATACCACTTCCTGTTTGACCATAACCATTTAGATAACTTTTTAATTAATGATTGTTCAGTTAATTTTTAGTACTTGCCACAAGTTAGAAAATGATCTGAAATGTACTATTCGATTTGTGTTGTTTAAGGCTCTTCTTAGCCCTTTTAATACAATTTGTCCGAGTATATTCAGTGACCTTGTGGTGGCGCTGCTGACGACGATGCTGATGGGGTGAGGGGCATATTCTGAGCCACCATTCAAGGCTACGGGCTAAGATTTGAGCTTGGGGGCTGGGTCCAAGTTTATTGCCATACCATATAGTACAATATTTAGCCGTATGAAAGTGTACTGAATTTCGTTTGTCTAGTGTTATCTATCAATAACTTATTTTTTTAATTATTTGCCAACCCGTTCGTTGGACGTCCCTTATGGTAGTAGCCGCTTCTCGTGTACGCCAAATAATACGTTCTACTGCTACAGCGCTAAGAATATGCTTTCAAGGCTCTTATGTTACCTGTTAAAAATTATTAAACCGTCCTGGGACTATAAAATTTAACTAATTGCACTTAATACAAACTTTGACCGGATGCCATTTCCGACTCGGTTGTTTGAGGTTGGATTTATGGTATTGTTGAAAACTAAAAGGAACCTTTAGTTTGATCTATGCTTTCATTTAAGATATTCTTTTGACTTAAGTGGGCCGTTCCCCTGACGTAAACATTTATAGTTGCTTCCAAAAATTACCTTTTCAGGTGCTGTATAGGAGTGTCAAGTTTCGTTGTTTTTTATCCAGAACGGTAAAAGCAATATTAAGCCGTCCCGTGACTTTTTGCTCACCATGTAAATGCATATATAAACATGATCACAATAATATTATTACAAAGCTTTTAATATTTTAACTAATTTTTAAAATTTTATTCAATACTAGGGTAAACCATTCCGTGCTCCGTACGACAACCCCGTTGGAACCTTCTATACACATAATCATGTTATGTTTTCTTTATAATACAGGTGTAGTATTAATAATAACCACAAAACTAAGATGGTAAATAATTTTAAATGTTAAAATCAAATTATTTCGTATATTTTATGACACCAGTTATAATGAAAGTTAAAAGAACCAGCAAGGATCACCCTCTACTTGAATAATAATCTAACCTAAAAGTTCGGAATACAAATAATTGCTTCAAAGTTTGAAATCAGCTGTTAATGAAAATATTAGAGCAAATATTAGCTGTTATTTTATTCATTTGTTTGCTATGGTAATAAATGTAAATACATGTGTTGGTTCATCAGTCTAGGCCTAACTTAAGATTTTTTCCGAGTAATTTTACAAATATTGAAATAAAGAATGTTTTTATCAAAATGAATTAACCCCTTCATACAAACAAACAAACAAATTTTACCTGTTTATAATATTAGTATATAAGAGATTTACTTTCTAAATTTGCATAAAATCATTTAAAACTATTTTATAACGGTAAAGTCTAACTTTGATCTCGGATTATCGGGCACTCGAGAAGGCCGACGTTGCAGCACCCGGCACTTGTCTATCTTAAAACTTTTAATTTCATATCAGTTGTTACAAAATTCCTATCCGGTTGTAAAACCGAAGCTGGCAATAAATCACTTGAACACAGTTAAACAGTAGCCAACGGTAATAAACTATTAGGAACTATTGATAATGTCACATTTGGAGTGAAGATGTCGGCTTTAACGCAGTACAATATGTTACACAATACTGAAGCGATAAACCTCCCGCGCTTATCTCTTCCGGAGATTACACACTGAGCTAATCAAGCTTCCAATAGGCTTTTTAAACCGACTTAAAAAAAAGGAATTTCGCAATTTCATACGTGTGTCACAATCTCACCGGAACTGATGTGACGATTTGAAACTTGTTGTATTATATTGTTTTTAAAGCCTTCAGAACTCAAATAAATTTGAATCGAATGCGTTTAACATGGTAGATATTGTGTGTTTTGACTCGTAGTAAGGTAACATAAACACTATAATTTCAGAAAAACTTAATCTCTTTGAATGCTACTGTTCAGTCTACTATATCTACCACGGGAAACAAATTCTTGCCAATCCTTCCCGCCTTCACATATTTAATCATTTTTTTAGCATTGTTGTAAGATTAAAATTCCAAAGCTAAAACCAATACATGTAATAAATGTAACCGTGGTTTACCCATGTGCCGCTATACATGGTATGGTAGCCCCATCCATGGAGAAGGTTTCGGTTAGGAACTGCAGGGGTTGGGTTCGGAGGTATAAGTGTCAAAAGAACGCATCGGACCAATAAACTTCTTATTTGAGAGTTCGATGAAGCAGCTGGGAATCTAGTGCCAAATTGTCCGAGGCTGGCCAGAATGTTCTTGATAGTGCTAGAAGTTTACAGAATGTTCTATAATATTCCTGACAGAATGGTCTAAAATGTTGAAGAATGTTGTTGAATGTTCCAGATGTTTTAGAATCTTCCAGAAGGTTCTATAAAGCTAAGGAATATGTATATCAAAACCCAAACAGTTTGGGAGGGCTCTAACATGTTTTTTAATTTATTTTACTCGATGTTAAAAGCCTCGCGCTCACTAAATTTGTAAGAAAAAACAGTTCATGAAAAGTTTTTACCCCTCCAGAAATAGATCATGAAAAAGCAGGTGGGATGCAGTTCAGAAACGTTCAAAGTTGTGATTGACTTTGGTCAGAAAGCTCAAATCGACAAATTTGAAAGATTCACACAATTTGCTTTTGCCCCAATAACAAGATCTGATTCGTTGTGCATTAACTAAAAATTACCTATCTGACGGGACTGACCTGCATTCAATTGCTCGTTCACCGTGCAGTACGGGTGTTACGGGAGATACTATGATTACTGGGAACTTCACATTTATTGTCATGCGGGTTGCGTCAAATCTCCGAGAGTTGCATGGGAGTTGATGTTTTTTAGTTGGCTAGTATCGCTGAAACTGTCGTTTGGTTAACATGGCTTATGTGCTCTGTACTGCACGGTGAACGTGGAATCGAGTGTAGAATCAGACAGTTCAGAGACATTCAACTTGCCGACAGTCGCCGGCATACGGCTTTCAAACTCTGCGTAAGCGATACGAAGTGGGAGTAAAATAGATGTAGGTATATATATTTGACAACCGGCACGCAACAAAATAAAACTCATTGGCTCTTAAATATAAAACACACAAATATGTTTTTCCCGTTTCATTTTGTTTACAAACATATTCTTCAGTATATATATCCTGCTGTATGCATTGCCTCTCCCCCAGTCCGTGTTCATGTATGATTGATGAAGCTAATCCGACATGACTTAGGCCTATCTCAAGTCTTCCCCCGCCTCTAATAGCCGACAAATTCAATTGACGGGCGGAAGTAGGCCGTAGGGTGACGCAGGATTATCCTTGCTTCAATTCGTGTACTCACGGAGCCCTTTCATGCCTTCCAACACTTTAATAAACTCGGATGTCTCATGTTACGAGTTGTTTACGAAATCAAATATTCTGCTCCAAGAATGTCCCCGTAAGCAGGATAATCCTTCCAGTTCTGTTAATACCACCTGATCATCAGGAGTGGGAATATGAATTATGCATTGGTGTGTGGTAAGTGAAGTAGGAGGTTGACAGTGTGGGCGAAGTAAGGTTCGAAACCTACCTGGAACGTTTATTTCTAGCTTTGGACATCGCATTGGTTATACGACGGCGGCAAGCTTTAAAAGAGAAAACTTATTAATCTTGAAGAGTTTAAATAAATGCACGCTTTCCCTGCCCGGGAGTGTAGACTAGCAGGGGTTTGACGTCCCTCACGGTTTCGAGTCAAATACATATTACTACTTACAACACCTAAATAAAACGTATGTACAGAGCGTTTCAGAACTGGACGAATAATTTGTCTACGGGTTTATTGCCCCGTTTACACGATTTACATTAAAAGTTTCAATAATCATAGGTCCTGAAATGCCAATTTCTAGTCTTTTTTTTACCAAATACTTCTTTTTTCTAGATCGGTTGAACTGATTACTTTCAAACTTGACACAATTATATATATTTAACTAAGGAACAAAATGACTTTAATTTTCCGATTAATTATTAGTACAGGGTGCCTATACGGCCAGGAAATTTGTAAAAGTCAGGACATTTTTTTTCATATCGTTGAGCCATGCTGATGAAGCAAAAACTTAGGAGTCTTTCACTGCCCCAGTTTGTTGTAATACAAGCTGTTGAGGCAGTTTTTTCTTCATGAGGACATCTCCATCAGTATGTTAAAGTCTAAAAGTACTAATTAAATAGCCTACTTGTAAAAATGTATAAAAGTGCCTGCTTTAAAAAGCAATAATAAAGTACTCTTCAAAAAATCCCCACAATGTAACGTAAACAAAATTTGTAATCCTATTTTTAAGTTACCAAATCGGTTAATTCTAATGTTGATTTATAATAGCCTTCATTTTATATTCAAGTGAGCCTAGTTTATTTTGGTAGAATCCAAAACTTTAATGTTAGGGCTGTGTATGGCTGTTGATTATAGGAATTGTGGTGTAAGTTCGGTTAAATGGAATCAGGGAATTTAAACATTGTAAAGTGAACCTTTACTGTTTCCTCTCAATATTTAGCATTGTATTCTGAGGAAATTGTTCATATTATCAAAACTAAAATTGAAGGTAAAAAATTAACTCGCACCTAGGCACTTAGCAAAAAAAACATATTTCTTTAAATTAAATATCTTTGTACTGGGGTAATATACTAAGGTACACCTGCTTATTTCTTCGTATTTGAGTTGTTTTTATTTGTATTTATAGTGCGTCATATAAGTGTGTTGTATAAAAAAGTATGTTAATTAGGATATAAAATTCGTAACGTTAATACTAAAACACACCACTTATAAGACAAAATAAAATACCCGAATTAAATCTTAACTAACAAAAACGTAGCCAAGTATAATTTTTAGGTCATTATTCTAAAGAAGTTTTTAATAGATTTCCGACTGATAGGAGTGTATAATTCTAAATTGTTTTTTCCTTGTTGTAAGAATATTACATTTTCTTCTTTGGATTATAAAAATAGTTCTTTAGTTTGGGTTAAAAGATCGTCCTAAGTTTTGCATACTCAATGTTAGGTTACCGCGAGCCTCCGCTGCACAAACACACACACCAATTTATTTTGCATATTTGACCTTATAATCTTGATTGTTTACCGCAAGCGTATAATGCGAAGCTAACTTTGAATATATAATTCCATTTCATTGCACACAATACCATTCTATACCCCCCATCAATACTCCCTCGCTTCAATCGTTGCATAGGAAATGAATGTTTTATCTTGTATGATTGATGGGCCGAGAATTCTTCTTGACACTTGTATTTGATTTATTTTATCAGTATTGAACTTGCTATCAATAATATTTGTATGGTTGTGGGGCTTTTCAATCTACCTATAATTTATGTTGCATTTTATTTTGACAGTTTTTTCAGTCGTGATTAATTATTTGTTTAGCGGTATTACTTTATTCAGCGGAGATATGTGCGTTGGAAATAACGATGCATATATATCAATAGAATTACTTTTACTTGTAGTTTTGACATTTCAGTGTAGGGTAGAGTAGTGTTCCTCTAATCCGGACTAGTTGTGACCGGACACTATCCGGATTAAATGGAATTTGCCCTACAATTACGAAATACAAGTTGTAGATAAATCTATAAAATCTATGTTTTCTAGAAATAACATTTCCTATCGCTTAAACTTAGTTTTGATACTATTGTATTCGTAGGCCTAAGTTTTAACCTACGAACTGATGTAGGATTAATAAAACACCCTCACTGTGTTTAAAATTCAAAATTTATTGATTGTACTGTAAAAAATAAACAATTCAGTACATTACTGTTAGTTAAGAATTTTAAAAGGAATAAACTATAAATTTTGAACAGACCATAAAATAATATTAAATTACTGTACAAAAAAACGAGAATAGCGCGTTTAGACTCACTGTATTTTGCACCTAGTTTATGCATTTTTACGCGCATTTCATTACCTTTAATTTCATTCATGGTCAACACTTGCATAACATTTATAGCCTCCGCCTTAATCGGACGCGTTTTCCGAATTTTCAGCACGCTCTAGCGGCTAAAAGGTTGGTAATAAAAAAGATTTCATGTACATAAAATGTAGGAAATTTCGTCTAATTTAGTTTTGTTTAGGATAGTTTTAAAAAAACACGCATATTTTCCGAAATATAGGCAAAAAAGAATTTGCAAAACTCATATTCAGCGACCCAAAAATCATAAATGTACCAAAAACCAGAACAACTAAACTTGCTCCCCTTTTTACAGTTTTTGACACTTTGTTGCCTACTCTAAATGTGTTTTGCTTTAAAGAAGACCTCTTTAAACAATCTAAAAAATATTTACTGAATACAAAATAAACTAAAGCTTTTAGCATTTAATCTTAGCTATATATTTCTCCAAGCAGTTGCTTAAAGTTAGGTGAATAACCTTTAAATAACAATGTTTTTTTTAAATTTGAAATATTTTTAATTCTGTTGCTTGATTTATTCTAATTATGAAGCTCAAAGACAGTTTAACATAGTGGAAAAGTTCAGCTATTTTGTATTTAAAAGATGTGCCTCCTCTATAACCCACCTATTATTGAGTATATTTTGCAACACAAATATTTCCTGTTTTCTTATACTACTTATTTAACTTAATCTTTTGATATAAATAATGTGGCAAATAATGGAAAAGAAGATATATTTTTTTTTAATTTAATTTTTTTACGTAAAATGAGCAAAAAAACTTAATAAAATAGGTCCCAGTTCTGTAACTGCAGTAATTGTTGCGATATTTGACCCAAAACGCACAATTCGGTCTCAAAAAATATGACACACAGGGGTCCTATTTTATTAAATTTATCTGCCCATCTTACGAAAATTTAATTTAATTTTTCTCCTTAATTAAAGCCCTACATATTTCGTTTCTGTGAGTAATCTGAAACACGGGTGAAATCTTTCGTTAGCTGTAACTCTCTAAAGAAGCATTTCCGGACCTATGAATATATGAACTTTTTTCATTATTTTTTGGTAGTGGAATCAGCTCAGAAAGTGCTCGGAACCTTACGCAAATAAATTATTATTTTAGCTCATAATAACATTACAATATTTTGTTTCTAGAGTTATTCTGGGTGTTGTTGACAATTGCCAAGAAATATATTTTCCCTCTTTTTTCAATATCTCTGTTATCCTTTGAGGTACAGACAAAATGAAAAAATCATTGTGTTTGTCATTAAAAAAAAACTTTTTTGACTCTTATAATTTTTTTGTAAAGTTAGCGGTTTTTTTTAGATATTTTACATTAAAAATTATAAACTGGCCGCCGTTTTGAAAATATTTAAAATAATATTCTAATTTTTAGTACAGTGATAAAAGGTTATGCAATAATAGGTATACAAAGTTTGAGCTCAATATATTTTCTACTTCCAAAAATATTAAGTATTTTGTAAAAAACACATACAGACAGACAGACGAAAAAATAAGCACCGTAGACCCATGTTTATATTGTAAAATATGTTTGTCTGGATCCCAGGAACATATCCACAAAAGTGGTCCAGAGAGTTCGGGGACACTTTGTATAATATTTAGATTTATGTTATTACCTTCAGTGATGTAGTTGATGAACTGACCACAGTTTCAGACTCACTGGGCTACTTTCTAGGTTTGTTCAACAACATTTTACAGTACATTTCACATATTATACATCACGCAACGCTAAACATTTGTTAAAACTTATCCATTGAATGGTCGTAAAATTTTTAAATTGAAAATTCTGCAGTAGCGTACACGTTGGTGATCTGTACAGATACTTCAATTTGTACACCAAGCAAGATAGGACACATATTATATTGTAATATTTGCTAGTTTTAACCTGCTGAATATCGTGGTAAAGTTTGGTAGAATGATCGCTAGTCACATTGTAAATGAATATTCATCTCAACTTACCAATGCATAAAACATCCACTACATCAGATTCTTATTGAAACCCAAACACAAATTTTCACTTACGAAATATAGATTGTTATCTTTGTTTCTTTCTTGATTTATAAAGGCTGTTTATTACCGATGTATAAAAATGACTTTTTGAAGCAAATTCTGTTAATTTTTGGTCTTTTTATTTGCATCTGGGCAATAATCCATGTTATGCAATAAATATGGACATTGCAAGTGTTTCCGCTCCTGCTGTATAATATTTTAGGGGCAATAAGTTGAGTTGTTTAAATAAATACAATTATGATAGTGCTTATTCTTGAAAAGTAGAATTCAGATAATTTTTTTTTTTGTGGCAATTATTACAGGCCTCTCTCCAGCTCTATCCCGTATTGTAGTCTGAAATGTATAAACGCTTAATACAACATTCAAAGAACTTAAGTTACAGATGTTGCTCAAACGTATTCTGTTGATGTTTTTTAAGGCTCTGCTCCTGTAAAAGAGAAAGCAACCGGCGAGTCCAGCGCTTCACTCTAAATCAATATCCAAACAGTGGAGTTTTTGACATTGCCTCAATTAAAACGGTTTTATAAATCTATCTTTTGTCATTGCGTGGATGATTAAAAAAACTAAATATTCTTTATAAAATTGCGGATCCGGCTTGCGATTCACTTTTAATCATACATTTTTTATTGTCTAAGGAAACAATTCAAACTAAAAACGAATGCGTATTGTGATTGTGGTTAAAATGAGACTTTGCAAACAAATTTATGATACAAAATTAACGAATTAAATGGTTTTAGATTTACCATTGCTCTTACAGCATACAATTTCAAGATGGCCGTCACTTCAGCAGACCCTTAAGTTTTATTTTATATAACAGGTTGTAAATTTATTTTATACTTTATTGTGAATTTATGTTCTTATTTTGTATATGTTTGTATATTATATCAGGGAATTTGAAAAGAAATAGTAGTAGTAGAATTTCCTTAGTTTAGAGTTTAATTGTCGAATGTACTTCTTCGATGTACTTTGCTGTGAAGATAAATGCCTACAAAATACATATCATCTATTTTCTGGACGGACGAATGCATACAAAACTCAAGACCAGGACACATACTATTGCGATAAATTAAAAGCTCCAAATGAAAAAAACGTAAAGAGTTGGATTATTAATACAAAATAGTGAAAAATCAGTCTACTCCTACTTGGTTTTTACGCCCAGAACTGTATTGCTTTATGTAAATAAGTACTCCTATTGGAGTAGGTCTAAAGTGTGTTCACTTTGTAATGTCAACGGTGGAAGAAGACGCCGTTTAAATATATTTCAAAGCTGTTTGTAAAATACTAAGATTAAACTGTGATAATTTGTACTAAATAGTTCAAAATGTGAGTGGTACAGCGGAGCCTTGAAATATTGTCCGTCGTTCTCTACTTGTCAAGTTGGCAACGGCACGGTAACATCGACTATCTATCAACACAATCAGTAAGCCATTCTTCATCCCCAGTTGACAAGGCGGTTACCAGATGATGGGCGCGAAAACAAGTAATTACCGAAGATTGAATCGGTACGTAGGCAGGGAAGACAAGACGTTTTGTAGCAAGGTGGAAGACAATTAATTGTAAAGAGATACAAGAGTATGTGGTATATCGGACAGTATGGCTGTCAGGTGTGGGTTGGACTACGAGGTGATGGTATGATGTATCTAGACATGGCAGGACACGTCGGCGTTGGTACAAAGGAGAGTACTGGTCAGATAGTATCGGTGGTTGTTGGTTAACTGATAGTTAATATTTGCATCCAACGCACCAGCGTTTTTGTCTGTGAGTAAAGTATAATGTTGGCATGTACGGGCGTACATTTTAATTGCACATACAAGTGTTTTTATAAAATATGTACAGACCCTTCTAAGCGGCATGAGTACAATCGGACATTTATTATAGTTACCTATAACAAATCATAATCAAAACCCTGATTTTCTACAGATCTGAAGTTTAACAAATCAAAACGACTACAGACTCAAACGAATTCGGGCATTGTCTAAATGAGAGAGTTGGCTAGCCATGGTAAATATATTTTGTGTTTTTTTTTTTAACTTGGATATGTTAAAATTTCGTAGACAGGGCGATGCAATTGATAATTAAAGACGTTTATGGCATTTTAAAGATCATGAAGATAGTCATACAAGCTTAAATCCTACAATAAAGAATCTCTAAAAGTTAGCAAATATGTAGAATATAATACCATTTTGAACATCATTGAGATGAATGGTTTTATGTGATGATTGTCTACTACACCTACTGAAAAAAATATAGGCGATTGTCTTCTATACTGACAAAATATAGGCATCTACCATCTGCTTCAAGAAAAGGGTTATGTTTGGAGTATATGTTAGACATCCCGTAGCATCGACCTGACCGGTGAGAGTGTACTGGCCCTGCTTACAATTAAATATTACTAAGTAAAAGCATAAAGTTATCTAGCATCTGCTTTTAATAATAAGGTTATGCTTGGCCGATAAGTCAGGCCGATGCAACGGTACATGACTCAAAGGAAAAGAAACGCAGATAGGGAAATAATATCCATGATTCAATGTTTATCCGTGAAGCGGAGATTGTAATATATTTAAACAAATTTGTTTAGGACTTATAAAATTATAATTATTTTAAAAAAATAATAATCATCTGTAACACAAATTATACAAAAATGAAACATTGAAACACTGCCTCTCAAGTCGTGTAAAATTGGGCACTCCAGAGGTACCGTAGTTACCTGGTGTGACTTGAAATGTGTGTTTGGGAAATAATAAGAAACGGTTTTAAACTTTAATTTTAAATTTCATTTTTCGTCTACCAAGCGCAACAAAATGTCGCCTTAGCAGAAAAATGTATCGTATAATTATAATCATGATCATTTTGCATTTATAATATATTGATATTAATGTTAAATTTTATTTACAGGTAAGTGACTTGGAGGCAGTTGATAGTAAAACAACGTTCCGTAAGTAGCAATTCACTAAAAAATCGTTTAATTGTATTCCTTGGAAAGAATTGCCCAGAACGTGTCTTTGGAAATGTGTAGTACTGATGCACATTGACTACATAAATGTCAAACCCAGCCAAGAATGCAGTTGTGATTTATAAAATATTTTGTTTGGAAAATATTAAAGTGGGGTGTTAAATTATAAGTAGATGCTTGATAAAAACTATAATATTCAAGTAAGAGAATATATTAGCGAACAAGAGGAAAATAATGTAATTTTTCAGTATGTAATTTCCCAGTAAAGTAACACAATGAAATAATATTGCTCAAATATGAAAATATGCTTGTAAATAAGGAGAATAAAATAATGAAATACTAAAGAAATATCGAAGAAAGTTACCATAATAATATAACAGTTGAAACTAAAATTGTTAAATAAATTATATCTGCTAGGATAAATACGATCAGTTTGAGTACAAGGCAATATTAGCTTAACCCTTAACTTGAGGGATCAAATAAAAGGGTTAAGCTAGGATTGGCGGAAAATTGTACTCAAACTGATGGTTGAAACTAAATATTAAAGAATTTAGATTTCTAGCAGTAATATTTCCTGTCCGATTTCAAACATTTTATTTTTATATAATTTTAGTTGTTTGTAATACCAATTTATATTGGTCTTAAGAAAGCTAAAATTATCAAAATATGTATTTTCAAGTTCTATTTTAAAAACGAAATTTAATTTTAGTTTGTTAGTCAAATTACATTAAATATTTTCTCTGATTCAAGCTTGTTTCTCGTAGCAATTTAATTTTTTTTCTCAATTCTGATTTTAAAATAATCCGACTAAACTATGATCTAAAAATACAAACTGCTGCGCGCGCATCTTAACAGCCGGATGCTGCAAGTAAACAATCCCTGCGACTCGTCCTCTCAAGACAATAACCTAAACATTTCCACAGAACAAACTGTTGAGCCAAAGTTTATTGATTGACTGTAAGATTCTCAATGTGGCGTGTATTTATTGGTTTGGCGTAAACCTTTTGGTGCCAATCTTACGTAATGTATACGTTCTGGAAAGAAGCATCCATTTGCGTTACCTTCCAAGGCCTGATTTGTTTATATTCAGCGACTTCCCGCGGTTTTAGTTTCAACAAACGTTTTTCAAGCAGGAAAGTGAATATCTGCATAATATTCAAGTAGGATAATGCGTCAGTAAAGTGATAATAATAACGTAGAATTCAAGTAGGTGAAAAGTTAGTAATTTTGGAGGGTAA
>JAGFPH010000842.1:90420-100462 GCA_018207615.1 Philaenus spumarius
GCCTTGCCGCCTCCCCGCTTTGCCAGTTGACACCTCTGCCTTGCCGCCTCCCCGCTTTTCGACTTCGCTTCGCTCGCAGCGGGTAGCTTGCTAGTTTGCATCCCGGCCTTGGATCAGGTGCTGCCCCCTAGTATTTTACGTTTTGATCGATTTTGGGAGAACCAGATGAGCTTTAAGGTTGTGTAAAATACATGCAGAATAATCTTCCGTATTTAATTTTTGTAGATTAAACTCCAAAAAAGTTTCGTTCTAATACGAAAAATCTCAAACCCACGTGTTTACCAAATTTGGATTACATCGTACGTAAAATGCGGCTCTGTTAAAAGTGCGTACACTTAAATATATATATTATAGCCTATATACAATTTTAAATGACACGTGCCTCAAAACGTGTTCTGGGAACCATGATCGGTGCTCATTGACCACTCCCGACCTTTCGTTAATAAACTGTGACCTGAAAGACGGTCTGAAACACATTTGAGCGAAAACTCAATTGTTAGCAATGCGTGGTAAAATCAAATATGTTTTAAAATCTTATAAATCGCCAATAATTCGCCACTTTTACTATTTTCCCACAATTTCCTTTTACCGTTTTAAAATGCATTTAATTTCCCCACTGAGACCAAAATTTCGCCACACCTGACAACCCCGGCAATATAAACTTACAAACATTTATTACGCTTCACTACATTATCTCTGAAAGGGAGTTTTCTGTTTTCTTATACATCCCCCCACCTCCCCAACGGGAAATCACTTTTCTTCTCTGCGGTGACATTTATCTTCAGTATTGTACATATTGGGTTGATACTTTTTAAGTTGACATTATAGCTAAAGTCATTTCGAGAAGCGATGACTCGTACATCAAAAAGCAATATCACAAGCAGAACTGAATGTACTTTGTCAAACGTGGATCGTTACATTAGATATTAAATTGTATGCTTTGCCTGGTGTTATAGGTCTGTTATTGGTTCTTTCAAAGTTTTATTATTGGATGCAAACTTCATTCAAAATTAATAAAAACTTTTTTACCTGAAACATTTTTTAAAAGGTTCAAAACAAATTTTATTTTATAATTTCAAAATCATTTCATAAAAAATATTAAACTTATTTTAATATAATAGAACACTTACCGTCACCAATAATCAAAAGTCGTGTTATTTAAACGATAGCCATTTCGGCTATTCAGCCATTATCAAGTTGTCGGCGGAGTCACTCCGTTGTCATGAACACTTAAACACATAGTTTCACATACATTTAAAACAAATACACAAACTAAGTCACACATTAAAAATGTATGTAAAACTATGTGTTTAAGTGTTCACGACAACGGAGTGACTCCGCCGACAACTTGATAATGGCTGAATAGCCGAAACGGCTATCGTTTAAATAACACGATTTTTGACTATTGGTGACGGTAAGTTTTCTATTATATTAATTTAGAACAATAGTCGGTATGGCGAATAGCATAACTCATGAAACTTTTTTTTTTTAATACCATTATAAAGCTAATTAATAGGCGAAATAAATTAAAATTTAATACCACTGTACGAGAGCGTGTACATTGAAAATGCCGTCCAAATACAGAGCGCAAAATTGAACACGTTCTTTTGATATTCCGACAAGAAGCGGAGCGAGATGGCGCGCGCTTGAAGTTGCACAAGATTCGTGTTCGGCGTCCACCCATCCAGCCTTTGTTTGGTTCGGCGGCTTAAGACTTTGATTTTGGTGGATTTATATTGTTTACAGTTTTACAAGTATTCCGTACTGTTAATAGGAGTTTTTATACGTTGACGATTCATCCGTCAGTCCGAATCGATTTTCTCGGTTTAAAATATCGTAGTTAAATTTTGCATAGATATAAAAAAAGTAAACCCGCATATGTTACTATATTAAAAACTAAAAAACAATCCCATATGAGTTTATAAAGTTAGGTACCGCAAAAAAACATTTTACGGTACGAACGTGGGAGGTAAGGTTTGATAGGGCTTTTACTTAACCCTTCAGAGCATTAGGACGTATACTGTACTTCAATGCATTTCTACTCTAACTGAGCTGTGACGAACTCTATACGTCCAGTCGTTTTTTACTTAAATATTCTAGTAAAATGTTGCAAAATAATCGAAAGCAGAAGTACAGATAACCAGTCATATCCTGTCAGCTTTAAAGAGAGTCAACCACTGTTTGCATTACTTCCGCCTTCTTACCACTAAAGTCTGTTATGCGTTATGGTCTTTAAGTAATACGTTTAAGGCTAGGCTCCCTAAAATCCAAACGGCGAAGTTGTGTACCTATTTCAATGTTATATAACCTAAACATACCTTCACTTTTAAGCATATTTTTGTGTTATTTTTGTCAAAAAACGAAAGCTGTATTTTTTTTAAAAGTAAAATAGATTTTGGGTGTTGATTGCTAGGTTTTTTACAGTATCTCTTTTTGCAACTGAGTAAAAAATTAATAACGTTTACTATTAAACATCCGCACATGGCAGTACTTCAAAATGAAACCAAATTTCTAAATTTATTCCATGAATTAACGGGAAAAAATTACTTATTTCGTAGCACTGCTCTATTGGGAATCAGATTCAATATGGCGGACAGGGAGCCACCCTTTAAGGGTCTGCTCCAGTAAACGAGAAAGCAACCGAAAACGCAAGCGCTTCTCTCTATTAACGTAGCTAAACAGTGCAATTTCTTGCAGCTGAGCGCTTTGACATTGCCTCATTTCAAACCATTTTATAAATCCATCTTTTGTAATTGAGTGCTGAAAAATAAACTCAATATTCTTTATAAAACGTCGGATCCGGCTTGCAAATTACTTTTCATTATTAATTTTGTATTGTGGCAGGAAAAAATTCAAACTTTGTACTTACAAAATGTCAATTTCATAACAAAATAAAAGCATTTTTTTTTAAATCTAAAATGCAAAACGGATGCGTGTTGTGACTGTGCTTAAAATGAAACCTTGCAAACAATGTTATGATAAAAAATAAACGAAATAAATGGTTTGAAATTTAACATTACTCGTATGGGATAAAAATCCAAGATTAGCGCAACTACAGCAGACCCTTAAGGGTAGGATACAAAACATACATTTTTCAGAATTTGTGATCTATAGTATTACGTTTGTCGGCCTTATCGACATTGCAGTCTGTTATTTCGACTCTTCTAGCTCAAGTAGTTCCCTTTTTACCGCTAGACGGAGACTCCGTACAGACACCAATAGTCAAAGGTATATCTGAGAATCCAGCTGTTTATCACGTGACCGGCTCTGATAGATTTAACTTAGTTGAAGCGCAGCCATTACCTTCCGTTTTTGTTCAACTCGACAGACGTAATGGCTTGGTCTTTGTGCCTTTCTTAATTTTTATAAATGTCTTAGTCGGGAGTTGATCGACAGTGCGTTAGTAATTAATATGTCATTCTTTTAAGTCCTATTCTACTAAAAACCAGTGTATAACTGGTGCAACTACTACACCATGTTCGGCTTCTAAATGCAACTACCACACCATGTTTGCTTCTAAATCCAACTACTACACCAGTTTCTGCTTCTAAATCCAACTTCATTATGCAACTTTAATGGTTATTTTCTGCGACAGTGCCTTTTTTTTTCTGAAATAGCTATGAACTTAATTTAGAAATTTTACTAAAATCAGCAGTGAACTTTGTAACAAACTTTTTTGAATAGGTTGTGACTGTTTTGTGTCTTATTAGAAATGTATAATATTTAATATATGTCTTTTATAAATTTAATAATCTTGGGAGGAGCGCTATAGCAATTTTCGAACCTCAGTCCTCCAAGGACTATCAATAGAAATTATATATCTTTTTTTACTATAGAGAGACGTCTCACAACTTCATTTAATGCCTTTTTTTTATTATTTAATTGTACCTAGCTTTACAGTTGGCCAACGACATAAATGTTACTTATTAATAAACCCATGGTACTATATGTTAAATTTTGTAATTTTGTTTAATTAATAAATTTTTGTATAAACTTTGTAATCATTTTTAATGGGGAGGGTTTTTTCAATTTTCAATTTTTAGGGAGTGAACATTTAAATTCAACTTAAATTATATTTTTTGTAAACAAACCTTTTTTTTATTTTTCTGTATCTAAGGACATGTAAATTTTTCATTTTTTGTAACTAAGGGCATATGATTTTTTATTTTGGTTAATAAACCTAAATCTAATCTAGCTTTTCCTTTATTGAGTTAACCTCAATGTGTCATAATAATTTTGTAAGTGATCAGCTAAGACATTCTGCAGTTTGGCGATTTTTGTTTTCAAGGTAAGTCTTTGAACATGTCCAGTCTATGCGGCCCAGTATAGCTTCCGATTTATTTTATTCGTTTTTATCTTAGACTGGTACATGTTTTCTGGTCGCAGAAGGCGTGGTTACCTTCCGATTAAAGTTTGTTTAGTGGGTCGATTCTCAGATAGGCCTAACTTAATAATTATTCTTTGGTCACACTCTTTGACTTCTGTTTGTTTAAGTTGGTTAAATTTTGTTTGGGGGTAACTCGATGGTGTTTGTTTTCTTGAGTGCTGCCGCCTTGGTTTTTTTTTATATATACCTTATAGTTTACATAACGTCTTAGTAAAAAAAATCGTTCGTCACTACTTTCTCACACTACATTTCTCAAAAAAGAATCTTTTTTTTATGAAACTTTAAAATTTTCTTTTTCATTCTTTTACAATTTAAGATATATCCAGACAGAGACAAATAAAAAACAAAAGAATACAAAAAAAACTACAAAATCCAAAAAAATAAATAAAATTTATAAAATCCAAAAATAGATTAAAACTTAACAAAAATTCAAAAAAAAAATTACAAAATTTCTCTCTATCTATCTTTAATACTCTTTTTTTTATATACACACAGCTTTCTCTTTTCCAAATTATCACCTGGCTTTCTTTTTTTATTTAGTTTAAAAACATGTGTGACATACAACAAATTGTAGATTATCTCAGGAAGCCAGAACATTCTGAGCCATGTGCAAATAATTTAACAGCTGATAATTTTGAGGAGCAGTTCGACCTGGCTCATGACTCTCTTGACGATTTAAAAGATAAATTTGCAAGTTTAAATCCTAATCAAAATTTAGAATTATCTAGATTCAATACTAGGCTAGAGCTGTTTGAGGCTAGGTTAAGCTTATTAACAACTGTGTTAAATAATTTAAACTTAAATGCCACTGAGCATAATGCAGAGTGTAATCGTATGTTAGCATCTTTTCAAATGCTTAAACTAAATTTTCAGTCGCTCTCTGCAGACAATTTAAATAATTCTGTAGTTCCAACGCAGTCCTCAGTGTCGGGCCAAATCAATGTGGCCACTGTTTCTACAATTCCAATTTTAAATTTTCCAGACGCCGAAAGAAATTTGCTAGAATCAGGCTCTGTACCTGCTCCCATTATTTTAGGTCAGGAGTACTCCACTCCTGAAATTGTTTATGGTAAACTCAGCCATCCGGCTGAAAAGTTGATATCGACTCTCCCTATAACAGACGGTTTCGATTTAGAGAAACTAATAAAATTTATTAAAATTGCTTTAAACTTGTGCAAAATTTATCCCGACATCCGGAGAAATATTTTAAGTGTTCTAATGTCTTATGCAAAGGAACCTTTAAGCTCGTGCTTAGGTAAGCACACGACGTTTCGCGCCTTCCACAGAGAAGCATTAAATAGTTTCATACCTGCTAAACGTCGGAACACTTTGGAGCAGGATCTCTTCTTTAGACCGAGAGGTTTGGGAGAGACTCTGCACCATTTTGTTTCCGACATCAAGGAAGCTGCGCAGGTGCTCTGGTAGATAAAAACGAGACAGAAATTACACAGGTTATTGTTGATGCTCTCTCGCCGGAGGTGCGAAACTGTCTAGTATTTGCAAACAGGCCCGTTAACTTCAACGACTTGGACACCATCTGTGCCCAAGTCAATAACACCTTATATACTGACAAAGAAAGGTTGTCAGCGGAGAAAAGTTTATCTAGGTCGGAACCCGAGTTTAGACCCGTAAGGTCACCAGTGACCTGCTACAATTGTGGCCGAAGAGGTCATACTAGCCCACAGTGCAGGCAGTATCCTAATCCTCGACAACAAAATCAGCATAACTATTCTTCTCATTCAAAAAACGATTCAAGGGGCGGAAATTAGTCGTTTTTCTAATAAAAGCTCCTTCCGTAAAATACGACTACAGTCATATTAAATTCTACCAATCTTTTTTTAAACCTGCACACTTCAATAAAACCATGTCACGAAAGTCATCTCTTTTTAATAATTCTGTTCACTTTCAATCTAAACCAGGGGTAGTACTCAATCACATTAGGTCCAATTTAAATTCTAAACATGAGAGTAACCTCTCAACACCCACTAAAATAAAGCTCGTCACTTTTCTAATTTTAAACAGGGATTAATTGCACCCTTTTACTTAAGGCCCACGTGCCTCTACTGTAAAGCAACTGGTCACTATAACTGGGAGTGCCCTTCGTTCAGTAAGTGTAGAAATAAGATCACTAGTTTTTCTCCTTTAGCCAATAACTCTCTTACCAGAAAAACGTACAAGTCATTAAAATCCAAAGGTTTGCGCAACAAGATTCTACCTCTTGTTAGACCCTGGGTTAGTCAGAAGCATCATGTCTTCTGACCTCTTTGAACATTTAAAATCCTTAAACCTAGTCAAAGAAATTCAAGAGGTAAAATCGGAGTACCTCACCGCAAACGGAGAAAAGCTAGGGATCAATCTAGCGTGTAAAGTTCATCTTAAAATACAACACTGTAGCTGGAACTTTGAAATTTTAGTGGCACCTCAGCTGTCGTGTCCTCTGATCCTAGGGTCCGATTTCTTTCTTAAAAGTCGACTCATTTTAGATCTTTTCCAAGGCACCTTTACTTTTAAATTTTATAAGGCTAAACCCTTCCAGTTAGTAAATTTTCAAAAAAGGTCACCTCCTACAGTTAGTTTATCCTCTACTACTCGGGTCTCTGAAAACCCACTGAGTCACCTTGATGACGAGAGTCAAAAGGAGATCTCTAGTCTGATAGAAAATTTCCCTGATGTCCTTACTACAGAATTAGGACTCACCGACCTAATTAAATATGAAATAGTGCTGAAAGACAACATACCGGTGAAGAGCCAGCCCTATCAATTGGCCCCTCCGAAAATGCAATTTTTGAGGGAGCACATCCGAGACCTCGTTGAAAAGGGAGTAGTAGAGAAAAGCATCTCCAATTATTCTTCTCCAGCGTTTCTTGTTCAAACTCCTGAAAAGAAACCCCGAATGGTCATCGATTATCGAAAACTAAACCAACATATCGTAATCGAAGCCGTACCCTTTCCTAATCTGCACCAGTGCTTCAATTGGTTTGTGGGAGCCAAGTTTTTCACTGTGTTTGACCTCAACTCAGCCTACCATCAGATTCCACTCACCGAGAGTTCTAAACATCTCACCAGTTTTTGTACCCCTTGGATGCTCTACCAGTTTACACGAGTCCCATTTGGACGCTGTACTGGTGCTCAAGTTCTAACCCGACTTTTAGACCAAGTTTTCTCAGACATCAAATTTAAATTCGTTTTCAATTACCTTGATGATTTAGTCATCTATTCTGAGACTTGGGATGAGCACATCAAACATCTGCGTGAAGTCCTATCTCGCAGCGAAGAGCGAAACTTACGGTTAATCCTGATAAGGTTCGTTTTGCAGTAGGAGAGATAAGTTTCCTTGGACATTTAGTTTCTGCTAGAGGCGTGCAAATTAACCCCGAAAGACCCAAGGCCATCAGAACCTTTCCTAAACCTACCAATCCAAAAGCTGTGTCACGCTTTATTGGAATGGTCAATTTTTTTTCTAAGTTTATCCCAAACTTCGCTGAACACGCCGCTCCTCTGAATCTGCTCCGGCGGAAAGGGCAAAAGTTCGTTTGGAACAATGAGCAAGACCTTGCTTTTGAATATCTGCGTAATGCCATTGCGCAACCTCCCGTACTTCGTATGGCTAATTTCGACAAACCTTTTGTCCTTCAAACGGACGCAAGTTCGTGTGCTTTAGGAGCAGTCCTACTCCAGGAAATTGACGGTTCACGTCAACTTATTGCCTATGCTTCCCGCACCCTAACACCTGCGGAAAGAAAAGCCTCTTCTGCGTATGAGTCAGAATGTCTGGCCGTAATCTTTGGAGTAGAGAAATTTAGACAATACCTCGAGCATCGCGAATTTCTCTTAGAAACAGATAATCAAGCTCTTTCATGGCTACTTGCCCGTCCCAGACAATTAGGCAAAATGGGATGGTGGATAGCCAAATTAACATCTTTGAAATTCCAAGTGGCACATATTAGGGGCACCCAAAATGTAATCGAAGATTATCTTTCTAGGATGTTTGAGCTAGAAAAGCAACCAGAACAAATATCTCCTTCTGAGAACACCATAGTCTGCAATAGTCTTTTAACTAATTTTCCTTTAGCCTTCCAGGAGATTAGCGCTCAACAGCGCGCTGATGACTTCTTAAGTCCCATTATTTCTGATCTAGAAGCAGGTGCATCTTCTAGCCGATATTGTCTAAATAAAGGGACCCTGTGCCTTAAGAATCATAAAGGTATCCCTATCAAAGTTTGTGTACCCCGATCTTTAGTGGACCTAATCATTAATTATTATCACGACTCCCCAGTAGGAGGTCATTTATGTATTTTCAAGACCAAATTTAAAGTGAGTGAGTTTTTCTTCTGGCCTTCACTCGTAAAGGATGTCACCCAGAAGGTTAGAAGTTGTGAAACATGTGCCGTGAGCAAGCCCGCTCAAAATAGCAAACTAGGCTATTTATCATCGATTGTCCCAACCCGTCCTATGGAGAAAATCCACATAGACTACGTTGGTAAGCTACCACGAACAGCACAAGGCAACACCATGATACTGGTTGCAGTTGACCAGTTCTCTAAATTCACCTGGCTTTGCCCTGTCAGAGATGCCACCTCTTTCAACACCATCAAGGCCTTAAGCCAAAACATATTCCAACATTTTGGTTTTCCTAAGATCTTGATCTCTGACAATGCCACCTGTTTTACATCACATTCGTTCCGCAACTACTGTTTCACTCGTGGAATCAAACACGCAACATTGTCACTTTACCATCCCCAACCGAACAATGCGGAACGTCTGAACAGAAATCTTAAATCCGCTTTAATTGCCTATCATTCCAACAGTCAAACTTCTTGGGACAAATCCTTATCATGGCTACAGTTAGCCTTTAATTTCGCAACCCACGAGACCTTATAAACATCTCCCTTTTAAATTCTGTTTATTTTCATGCCCAACACCCCGCTCAGCTTAACCTGGGATATCGACGACCTACTTCCCAGGGACAATTCCAATCCTCATCAAATCTGGCGTGATGCCAAAAACAACATTCTGCGAGCCCATCAAAAGTCTGAGCGCGTCTACAACAAGAACCGTAGACCACATCAATTCAGGATTGGCGATCTAGTGTGGTGTAAGACGCACAATCTGAGCTCCGCAATAGATAAAAAGGCCGCCAAGCTGATGCCCAGGTGGTCAGGGCTCTTTCGTATTATCGATTTTTTAACCCCAGTCACAGTTGCCCTATCTTTTCAACATTCCCGAAACTTCGTCAAAAAGGCCCATGTTGAACAACTGAAGCCTCACCTCAAACCTACAGACCCCATTAGTCACTTTTCAGAACGCTACCTTATTTCAGCTAACTGCGCTAAATGCGTGTACCCCACCTGAACCTCTTATAGGTATTAAGTTGTGTTTTTGTTCAGTGTGTCAATCACACATCATCGCTTGATAATCAAGTGCACCCGGACTCGACATTAAACCATGAGATTGGCCATCTCAAAGGTTATTATGTTTCCTTGACATGACATAAATTCCCGGCGCCGGAATCCTTCAAATAAATAATGTCGTAAGTCATGACATGTCATGCATCTAGTCTATCTTGCAAGATCCGAAGACTGATCACCTACCGATCCTAGAGATACGACAACAAATAAGCTTGCTTTCGAGCACCTTATTCACTTTAAGGACACA